>FWCC01000327.1:15484-143339 GCA_900169235.1 Zarea fungicola
CAATCAACCCACCGACTTCCTACCCATCGAGCAATACGCCGCAGACTGGTCAACCGTATGACCATATTTCCTACACAGCCTATATCCAGCAGGACAAGGACATCTTGCCGAGTAGCGACACAATTTATACGCCTGTCGGTCGATCAGGCTTCAGCATGTCAAACAATGAACCTGCACCAGGCGACCGGATACCCTGCAACTAGTCATGGCGGCTTTGGTTGATGAATATATTAATGTTCCGAGTTCATCCACTAGGTTTTGTGTGAAACGCCCAAATGTCTAGAAAGACGTCGTCATCTGCTCGTAACTCCCAGCCATCCGGTACAAACAGGGCATTCTTATAATCCCAAACAAGAGCCCCAGAAGATGTTTCACTTGTTTCCTTCCTTGGAGGTTGTACCTTCACAGCTATGCCTGTGTTGTTGCAAGGTAACTGGATGGCGACCGTCGTGTGGCACCCGTTGATGATCAAAGGTATCCCTTTCCTCAGCAGTATTGTGTTTTTCTTGACAGATTTGATATTCGGATCGCGCTCTTTGAGTTTCTCGCCCTTTTCTTATTAGCGCGGTATCGATCGCATGGGCACCATCTTACGAACCACTATCCTTAATAGCGAGAGGTATAGTTGTTCGCTCACGGGCGAGAACGGCTATACATTATTGTGATCTCTCTCGTCGTCGTTAAGACATTTCCTTGCTTCCGTCGCAAGCCTAAGCTGCTCGGAAGACAAAGGGACCGTGTCGCAGGTTGCCATAATGTTGCCATGCCAGTGGCTCAATTTTCGATTGGTGGGATGGCTTAAGGCTTGTGACTGTGGTTCACCCCGCCGGATAAACAAGGCGCCGAACCGAGGCTTACCGGAACCACCTGGTTGTAGCATAGCGTCCGTGACTGGAAATGATCGAAGGCAGCGGACGGCTTATTGTGTGGTAGTCATGCTACTTATAAGTTACAACAGAAACGGTTATTCTTAAATTTTCCCTCATTTGATTAGGGTTGGGCTGCGAGTTTTGGGCTTTAGCCACATTTGTGGTCAGGCGTCGTGATCACGGGCCGACTACCTGTTGCCCGACGAAAGGCGGCCTGAGACGAAACAGAAGGGCAACAGTAATAAAATTGATTAATTTAAATTGTCACTCAGCCGAAATCAGCCCCCTGCTACTGTCAAAATATGGCACGCTATACCATGCACAGCCTCCCTAGCTTTTGAGGTAGGATCGCCGTGTGTAGTATGAAGCTGGAACAATGTAAACCACGCTGCCGGAATAATGTCCATCGCAAATAAATATAAATAATACCAAGTGAGCCTAACACAGATTTCTATAGTCAAAAATCAACACAAAATAATGCTCAAACATCAATTGGAAGCTTACGATCGTGGGTGTGCCTACTTGGAACCTTATGAACTCTTCCAAGTACAACATCTTGCTGCTGTTCGACGTTCGCCGAGGACGGAAGAGAGCGAACTGATTTTTCGAAAAATTCTTTTTCTGGGAAATACTCGAGGTGAAGCGACAACATTTCATTTGCCACACGTCGCCCATGGCCAACATCAACAGAGTCAGACCTTTACGCATTATCAGACCGTCATCAAGCTATCTACAATTGAGGCTATCGCGTTGCAAACTACGTCTTGTTGCATGGCTTCTAGGACAGTTAATCAGACATGGGAAACTATACAGCGAGCCGGGTACGCTATCAGTCCATGGTTTGTCTCCATAAACTAACACGGTCAGTCCGCCGACACCCAACGAGGTTGACAGGGAATACCTTAATTGTGTCTGGGCGGTCATTACACTAATCTTGTTAGTCCTTCGCTCCTTGGTATTGCTATGCTGGCTAATCCTCACAGTAATGAGGGTATCGAACCGTCTGCACGGGATGACTGGGAGACCCTTCAGCGTGCAATCGAAGCGCTTTCCCTGCCATCATCACCGGCATTGCGAGAACGTACCCGCGAACTAAAACAACACCTGCTCGTCTATAGAGGCCAGAAAACTGCGGTACCACCTTTGTCTGTCGTGCCGTCAAATAATGCGCAGATGCTGCAGCATTTGCTCTGTACTATCTTTGACAGAATCCTGGTTTTGCGGTTCTTGGTACGGAAGACCGAAGCTGCCAATATTAGAGAAGAGTTCCATCTTCTACTGGGTTGGTTCTATCACACAGCTCCAAACCTCTCAACAGTAGATAGAGCTTTCCTTTTGCAACGGTACGACACAAGCAGTTCTCCAATCAATATATCCGACTAACATTAGTAGCGAACAAACGGTTATTAAATGGATTCTGGAAGATCTTCCCGAGTTTAGGAACAAATTGACTGTGCCGCCAATAAGGCAGCTTACTGAGGTGTCTGCAACTATTACTGAGAGCAAGAATGTCTGTATAGTCGACTCAAGTCTCAAGCTATGAAACAATATAGCAGCATAGTGAAGTTTATTTTAGCTTTAATAAACAAGGAATATGTTTATTCAAATTAAGTTAAATAAGGCAGTAACTATATGTGTTCTTGAATTTAAAGAAGTCGCCCTAGGTCACATTGACCGTAGGCCACATGAGTTCCCTTCTCAAGGAACTGGGAAGGCCTCTAGATTTTGCGCAACATAGTAAATATCTGGGTCGTCCTGTGTAAGCTTCCTGTCCGCTCCATGCACTGGAAGCAGACAAGCAACCTTGAGATGCATTAGTTTTATTGCATAGTACAATGCCGGCTTCCCTTTAGAGCTCAGGGCGTTGACGTTGGCACCTGCGGTGAGTAGGGCCTTGACTGTGTCTAGGCGTCCTTCTAATGCTGCATGATGAATGGCGGCGTCGCCGCGCCCGTCTGTGTGATTGATGTCAGCGCCCAATTGAGCCAAAGTCGGTACCAGTTCCGCGTGTCCCGCTGTCACAGCAACATGTAATGGCGTCAGTCCAGCATTGCATACAGCATCAACAGAAGCCCCGGACCAGACCAGCCGGATAGCGACTGACGCGTGACCGTGCAAGGCGGCGACATGGAGAGCTGTCTGCCCATTGTGACACCGCTCATCAATCGGCACACCATAATCAAGAACCGCTGCCACAGTCAAAGAACACCCAGACTCCGACGCTGCGTGAAGCAAGCCAGACCCATCTGTCAATTTTGTGTTGAATGAAGACCCCATCCCGCGCAGGGCTAGCATTATGGTGACGTGGCCGTGACGTGCCGCGTAGTGGACAGGCATGGCGTGGGTGTCATCTCTGGAGTTGAGACGACTGCCGCCGTCCAAGAGAAGCTCCATGGCTTGGAAGTTCATGGTGCCAGCGGCCCAGTGCAGTGGTGTTGCGCCAACGGCATCAGCTGCATTTGGGTCGGCACCATGCTGAAGCAGGAGGCTGACCAGGCTGGGGTCGTTCCTCAGCGTGGCATGGTGAAGCGCAGTCTCACGACGGCTGAAGCCGGAGCCAAGCCGTGCTCTCGCGGCCAGGAGCAGATGGACCAATTCTAGCTTGTTTTTCTTAACTGCACTTACAAGCATGGAAAAACTATCCATTTTTCTGATGTCGACATCGGGGAGCAATGTCGCGACAATGTCAGTCGCACCATACGTGCAGGCTGCGAAGCAAAGATTCATCTTACCCGCATTATTAAGATATGGAATACTTTCCCAGTTCATCAAGAGAAGTTCCATGATGCAATGGTAGTGGTGCGCCTCCGCATTCTTTGTGATAAGTGAGGATGTGTAGGTCTGTAGAAGTCGAGCTACATTCACATTTTCCTCCTCGGCGGCAAAAGTGTACGCAAAGAAACCATTGTACGTCTGTATATTTGCATCGGCTCCGCACATGAGAAGCTCTTTGGTGGCAGAAGGGTCTCTCCTCCGAGCAGCATACATTAACGCAGTCATGTTCACAAGACCAACGTCGTTGATATCTGCACCGTGCTCAACCAACGCACGGATTGTGGCCGCGGTTCCCGATCTAGCAGCGGCATGTAGCGGAGCTTCAGCTCTATTATCTGTCGCAAGGACTCGAGCATTGCTCTCTATCAGAACTGTTACAGCCGCGGTATGGCCATGCTGCGAAGCAAGGTGCAGCGGCGTCGCCAGATCTGAATCAGTGACGTTTGGATCGGCGCCCGCGTCGACCAATTGACGAATGATAGCCACATCCCCGGCAGCTGCAGCATAGCTAATGGCAGTAGAGCCAGAAGAGCTTGATGCCATGACGTTGCTGGTATAGCCTATCAACATGCTGGCAGTGTCCGAATTGCCGCACCGTGCAGCTTCGAGTAAGGGAGTAGCGTCGTCATTGTCGATGGCGTCCGGGTCGGCGCCATACGCCAGCAGCACCTCAATGGTCTCTGGGCAAGCTTCTTGAGCTCCAAGGTGAAGCGGTGTTGCGCCCAGCTCGTCCCGAATGTGAACATTTGCACCAGCTTGAAGAAGCAATCGGCAAATGTCAAGACTTTCGGCTTGCACAGCGTAGTGCAAAGCAGACTGTCCTCTCTCAAATCTCTCGTCTGGGTGGAACCTGCTTTGGAGGAGTAGCGACGCAGTGCAGCCATGGCCTGACTGAACCGCCAGCATTAGAGGAGTTCGGCCCTCAAAGTCAAAGACCCCAGCCATGGGCTGCTTCAGCTCTCGAGAGGCCGCGATGGAGGCCTTCGCAACTTTGCAGTTTCCTCTGGCCGCTGCCCATAGTAATGCGGTGCGTCTATCTGATGCATCCCGGAAGAGAAGATGGGCTTGAAACTCAAGGAACACAGGATGTGCCCGTATCAATACAGAAATATCCCGGATAGGCAGCTGGGAAATGATGAGACATTTCAACTCTGGGGATATGGAAAGCAACGAGGCCATCATGGAAGGCGTTGACGGGGGCTACGTTTACCGTGTATGGCAATGCAGGGACTCGGGCCTTATACGGCTTAAAATTGTGGTACCATGCGGACAAAACCTTGGTTCGACGAAATCTAATTTAAGACAACAGAGGCCTGGACCGGGCCTTGGGCGCCACCAGCTCGCCGGTGAGCCCCTCTTCAGCGCCCGGTGGCGTGCCGTAAAGCCCCTCTTCAGCAACGCCATCGGCGCCGTGAGAGCCTGAATTACATCCATCATTCGAGTCACAGGCCGGCCATCGAGGCCGGGGTGGGGCCACTCGCCATCGCAGTGAACGTTTTGTGACGGCGCTTTCTTCTCCGCACAAGTAGGCGCGTCGACAGGAACAATGATTGGTGGGCTCTCTGTAGAGAATCAATATGGTGGTTTCTAAATATGGCTGCTTCGCAGAGGCATGTTGATCGTATACAAATCCGGGGGATTGAGTACAGAGGGGGTGTGCTGATTCAATCCTTACTCTATCCTCTGTCTATTTTAAGTAAATTACCTATTATCTGAGATATAAAATGATAGAAGAGTAGCTTCAATTTAGAGGAGAAGAAGACAATAGGAATAAATTAACATGTCTAGCTCACTGTGCCTGGTTCCATACCAGGAGAAGGTAGAGATCCTGGAAAGCTCCATTCAATGTCTTGCAGATGCAGCGCGCGCCCTTAAATACAGTCGCGGCACAATAAACTTACTACTCTGTGAGCTATCTGACCTTGACGCGAGGACATCAGAGACCATGGAGCAAATCAAGGAATTCATTTGCTCGTTTGAGGATGAGGTTTGTCCTGTCCTTTTCTACAGGCCACTGGCGGGTTTACAATATACAGGTACTGACGATTGGGCGGTCACTATAGTTATCGCCGAGCACTCCTACCGCACCAACCTCACCGCGGCTGCCATGGAACTCGCATATCTCAAAGGGAGTGGAAGAAGGCCAATCACAGTAGCGCGAGAAACTACATTATTAATGGCGACCATTATATATTTAGATAACTTAACTTAAATATATTTTCACCTCATCCCTTATTCCTGTAGCCAAGTAATTCCTTGGTGATGTGCTTGCTGCCGCAGCTTCCTCAATTGCCGTAGAGAGGCGACTACAGATCACCTTTAGCTTCTCCGGCACATCATTCATGGCCTTTGACATGAGCATTCGAAATGTCGCGTTATCCGCCTTAGCGGGGTATTTTCTATCCCTACCTATTAGCGTAGTTAATAAAGGGATTGGACAATAATCACGCAAATGACTCAGCCTTTACTGAAAAGATAAGTAAAAGAAGGGCAGATGAGCGTGTTGCGTCTTTCCACCTCCCGCCTATCTGCCGTAGGTGCCGGAGCCTTGTCGCCGTCATGGAATTACCCTGCGCATTGAGATATATTTGATAGGCTCGAGTGGCATTGATTCGGCAGCTCTCAGCTTCAATTAGCCCTCGCCTCTTATCAAGCTCAATTCGGGACTTGAGAGATTCTATAAAATTAAAGAGCTGTAGGTAGCCGAACCGGGCTGGCAGTTCGGGCTCCTGTTCACCGGAAATAACAGCCTCCAGGGCTTCCACGGCGCCTGTGAGTCGTCTTGCGGTTAATGGCCCGCGACTTGGTATGCTTGTAGATTTTAAGAGCATCATCCACGCTACGCAGGCAGGTTCCCAGGTTTGCAAGAAGAAGCTGGCTGCATCGGGCCGGACAAAGCTACGACAGAACTCAAGAGCCTGAGCCACTGATAATTTTCTCTTTGCCTTCTTCTTGGTAGCAACTTTTGGCGTTCGGCGACGCGTTGCATGGGGCACTACAAGTTGTGCAGCTGCGAAGTGTTAGCTAAACTAAGCCAAGAGACCACTTAACTGAAAAAAGCACGACAATCTGGCACGCGCCTTGGTTGACTGCATAATCGGCACAACCACTCATTTCCACATCGCTAGTATAGCGAGGTAATGCGCTCGCCATGAACGCGGTGGGTATAGGGGTTGAGGGCGGCTTCAGTTGCTCCCAGCGGCCATTGCGGCTACCTGTTCTTAGGCTAAGGGCTTCCATGCATTCTACCAAGCCTTCCATACTGGGAATTCTTAAGACCAATGCGCAGCTTCTCTTATTTTTGCCCTCAGTTGTAATGGTATATATATATGTAACATTTTTTCTAGTAGCTTAGATCTAGTAGTAGCATGTAACTAAGATTAATCTCTGCAATTAAGTGAGTTAGAATTAAATGGTAGAAGCTAAAATAAGTGGCAATTACACTGCGCCATAGGTGTCGCCCAGCGCCAATTTTAGCTGCAATTTAGGCAGGACAGCGCAAGGCACCGCGAGGCACAGCAAGGCAGCGTAAGATAGCGTAGGACAGCGTAAGACAGCGCAAGACAGCGCAAGACAGCGCAAGACAGCGCAGGGCAGTGCATAACATGTTAAAATAGAGCTTGACATCACTATATACCGGTGGCGAAGGATAGACACCATTATATTTAATAAAAAATAATACTAGCTTTAGTTATCTAAAATGAATATATATATATATATATATATATATAAAGTTAGCCTATTTCTCTCAACCATCTAGTCATATGCCATGGCCTTACAGTACACCCAAATGCTCCGCCAGGCGGACCAAGAGATAGCCACATACTATTTTATCCTAGCAGGGTTCTTTTCCTGGCTGCTGCTCGCCGGCTTTCTCGTGTCGCCCTCCACATTCTCATCAAACAGTCAGTTACATATTCTCGAGAAAGCGGGGGACCTTGGAACAACAGTGGCTGCCACCGTTCGACATGTTCCTTTGCTCTACATCGCTGCGTTTTGCTGCCTCATTGCAGTGGCTGGCCTGGGATCGCTGTGGTGGAGATGGCGTCAAAACTACATTTGGGTGAACCGTTGTATAGTCATGTAAGTGCAAACAATTTTTTTTTCAAACTCGCACTAATTAAATCAAGTCCTATGCTAATGCATTCGATAATGGGCATGGTGTCGACGCTTCTGAATGTCTATAGCCAGCAGAACGGACACTGGTCTGTGACAGCCTGTGTCACAGCGGGAATCATTAGCTTCTGGCTTGTAGTCTCATTAACTGGTTTTGTATTGTATCAGCAAGTCCTGCTGCCGAGAATTCGGCGCTAAATCAAGTAGAAATATATTTACTAGGTTTTTATAGCCCCGTCGTACATATTTGATCTGTTTCCTGCTCCTATGACAACGGAACTGTAGGTTGCTTTAAAGAGTGCTGCCATTTGTATACTTGGAGATGCATTCCTCGATAAAAATACCGATAGAGGCTAGCAAGACAAACCCCCATAAAACGAAATTTGACAGCAAGTGCCTAGACATTGTGATAAGTTGTGCCGTCTGGGACTTGAAGGTGTAGATGTTAAAGTAGGGAAGAAATGCAGGACTGCCGTGCTGGTAATATATAACCCCCTCAGGGCAAATCTGCCGTGCTGGTAACATGTAACCCCTAGAAACAGCGGCTACAGTCTGTCGAGTGCCAGTAACGGGCCTTGGCAAGCTGCGCTCTGCTGGTAACCTCGCTCCACGGACCTGGGCCGAGTAGTTGTTACTGGCCATGGCCGGCGCGTGGGTTGCCAGTATTTTTAGCCACTGAAGAGTAGGTTGCTGGTACCACTCTGGGTGCACAGTGCTGGCGCCTAGGCAGTACCAGCAGCGGCATCCACACACCTACTGGCACTTGCTAGTTACTGGCCATTCTGCAGTGAGCTGTACCAGCAACAAGCAAATTAGGGCGGACCTCCGTGCCAGCAACAACTGTGCCAGGCTTACCACTTGCCAGCAACAACTGTGGACCAGGCAACCACCTGCCAGCAACAAGTGTGCAAGACCAGGAGCCTTACCAGTAACAAGCATACTCGTTCACCTGGGCGCTTGCCTAATTTTAGATATTCGTTACTGGCAATTGCCATCCTGTCCAGCGCGCGCAGAGAGCTATTTAGAAATGCATTGTCAGAAAGCGCTTCCTCTGCCAATCACCCATGGGTAAGTGAATGGATGTAAGTTGTGTTCTGTGTATAAAACCACCTGCTGCACCAGCTCCAGAGTGAACTCTCATAGTCACTACAGACCTTTTTTCCTCACCAACTTACACCTCTTATCTAAATAACATGTCGAACCTTCCTCCCCAATGGCCCCGCAGAATGAAGATCCGCACGAGAGGGATGTACAAGAAAGCTGCAGAGCTGAGCAGACTGGAGAATGATGCCAGGGTCACTGTACTAGTCTCTTCTGGGGGCTTCTGGACTGGCTACATAGGCCATGGGCCCAAAGAATGGCCTGAGTTTTACCAACTACTTACGACGCATGCTATTGCAATAACAACACTGGATGATCTCGAGACAGTGAGCCAACGCAAAGAGTCTATGGCTCTAGCACAAAGGGAGCAGATATCAGTCTCACAGCGTTTACAGTTACTTGAGAAAGAGCTACATGCCCTGTCTGAAGCGCGGCTCTCATCAATTGCACAGGAAGCCAACAACTCGCTCGCAGCAGGCGAGTTGCGCCTACCTGCACAGGTCTCGGCAGGCGCAGCCATTTGCGACCTTACTCAAGATTTGCCCGACACTTCCACACACAGCTCTTCCAGCGATGTCATAGAGAGGTCAGACTGTTCTTCTTCAGCGGTGGTGCCACAGGTTTTAAAAACTATAAACAAAATGAAGGGGAAGCAGGCAGGTAAACATTACTCACGTCGTGGTAGGCGTTATGGATAGGGAGATATAACGTTATTATAATAGTTCCTTAACTAGTAGTTAGGCTTCAAAACAGAAAATTAATTATAATTTTGCGCTGATTAATGTATGTACTTGGCGTAATGTGCTCGGCAAATTCGAGTTTTGAGCCATGGGGCCGGAGTCGCCACGGCTCGATGGCTTTAGCGTCGACCAGGTGGCAGGCTCTAGCTTCTTGGCTCCCACACAGTGCTTGTCGCCACCACACAGCAGGCGCCTAGTAACACCAACCTATAATTAGAAAGGCAACCACGGGGACATATATCTCTGGGTGCCCCAGGTACTTTGAGCCTGTCTGCCTTTCACCGACCATCTACCTTTTATATTCACCATGGCCTCACCAACACAAAGTCCCATAAGTTTTGTCTCGCTTGAGTCTAAAGAAGCAACAATATATCAATCATTGGCCACGCTTAAATACATCTACAGGACCATGAATACGGATCGAAGAAACATCCATGATTTTGTTTGTCAGCTAAATGCACTTGACGGAGATATCCAACGGACTTTAATGCTGATCCAGCACAAGGCAGAGGCATTAAAGAGCCAGGTATTATTCAACATACCCGAATAACACACCATAAGTTAACAACATCTATAGCTACCAAATAGTAAATAATTATTTTTTTAGGGGTTTATAACTAGTTTTCTATCCAAGTTTAGTTAATTTAAGGCCCTTGGCCTTCTCTTTCCTTTGCAACTTAAGATCCTCTAGCCTCGGCTGGTCGAACGTGACTCTAATATCATTAATAGTTGCGTCGGCTTGTTTCCCGAATGCGTCCTTGAGGACAGTCCTGGTGAAGAGCATCGGCTGCTCTTCACCCTTGACAATACCGTAGGCATAGCATAGTCTACCATTATACGCCACCGTCCACCAGATAAAATCGTTCAGACCTTTCTCAGCCAGCGCGATTTTCGCTGCTGTAGGCGTGATAGAATTGAATTTGGCCTGAAACTCAGCCGCCTCGAGGACATAGTCTGATCGAGGCACAAGGTAGCCTGCTCGCGCGCACGGTAGCTCGGGAATGTACGTTGTCGGGTCTGTTACAAGAAGGTATCCAGTTTTGGTTTGGCATTCAATCGTCATCAAGTAATTCCTTCGCTGATGTTCCCGCTCCTTACCAACGTCGTTGGGGTGGACTCTGAGAAGGATGGCTCTTTCTTCGGCGTTCTTTTGTAGATGCTCTTCTCGGATGGCTCTCACCGAGTCACCTAACTCAGTCTGATCAAATAAGTCATTGCCAAATGCGGTAGTGCTTGGCGTAGGAGCAGGTGCAGGAGCAGGTGCAGGTGCAGGAGCAGGAGCAGGAGCAGGTGCAGGTGCAGGAGTAGGTGCAGGTGCAGGTGCAGGTGCAGGTGCAGGAGCAGGAGCAGGAGCAGGAGCAGGAGCAGGAGCAGGAGCAGGAGCAGGAGTAGGAGCAGGTGCCGGTGTAGGTGTAGGTGCAGGAGCAGGAGTAGGAGTAGGAGTAGGAGTAGGAGCAGGTGCCGGTGTAGGTGTAGGTGCAGGTGCAGGAGTAGTGCTTGGGGCAGGGCTTGTACTGCTTGGTGCAGGTGCCGGTGTAGGAGTAGGAGCAGGCGTAGGAGCAGGTGCCGGTGTAGGTGTAGGTGTAGGTGCAGGAGCGGGAGTGCTTGGTGCAGCGGTAGTGCCTACTCCAGCAGCCTCCTCTCTAGCAGCCTCTACTCTGGCAGCCTCTACTCTGGCAGCAGCCTCTGTCTTACTTATAAAAGAGCCTTCGGCAGGAGTGCTATCCCTTGACTGGGCTGGCGTGGGCAAGCCAGGTCCTGCTGGGCTAGCTTGTTCGGCTGGGCTAGCTCCTGTTGCGCCGCTTGTTTCTGCTGCTGGGTCCCCTTCTTCCTCTAGGCTTGGATGAAAATGATAGTCTTCTCTCATTGGAGTTTTGTATTCTTGGGCCTCCATACAAGCGTCGAGCCACTCCCGTTTAAGAATCGGAAAGCCATGTTGCCTAGCTGACTGAACTGACTGCTGCTGCTTCGCCACAGCATCGTTGGTTGCGACTAAGATATTCCACGGGTTGTTATCGTCCGTAACCTTGAAGCCATACGACTTCAGCTTTCTTTTAATAATACTATGTTTTGTACCATGCCATGTGCCGGCTAGCTCAAAAACGCAGGCATCGAGCTCAGCCATCTTGTTTCTGCGTGACGCTTGTAATGTTACGCTATAGGTAAAGGTGAATTAATGACGGTGAATTGATGACGGTATATATAGTAATGAGTATTAATTTTAAAAGACGTTAACTAACTTAGTTAGTTATAATAATTATTAAAATTAATAGTCCAGTTTAAAAGATTCTAAATAAAGCAATTTCTTTTTTAATTTAAGAGGCGTATTTTAATCGTATAGTCTAAAATAGGAGAGCGAATTACTTGCTAGATCTTAAAGTCTTAGGAGAACCAAATATACGTTTTTAAGGTAAGCGATTTGCATTTCACTAGTGAGTCCTTTTTAAGTTGAAAATAATTTATTTGTCTATCTTGTTGAGTAGACGCTTGACGCCGAGGCTACAGAGTAGGTTCTTTTTGGAGCTGCTACGGTTTGCCCCTCGCGCAGCTCCATAGAACGAATATGGCGCCCAGGAAGCTCTTGTAATCCCACAACCTTGCGCCTCGGTTGGTAGTCTGACTCTATGTACTGCACTGGCTCCTCACCCAAACATTCTAGCACCCCATCACGAATACGACGCCTGAACATATCATCCCCACAAACTAGACGCTGTCAGTCCAATCCATGCCCAAGCTGGCTTTATTACAGCACTTACCCAACACCGTCATGCGGCCGGACAGACGAGATCTTTCTTCTTTAATTGAGGACGCAACTAGTTCGTCGAAAGGCAGGTCTGGATTTGGCTCTTTACATATCCAGAATCGAGAGGTCTTAAAAGGAGGGAATCCTCCTCTGGGCGTATTGTAACCACAGCAGATAATAAAAAGTCTCTGTAATCCGTCAGCCAGCTGTGAACTGCGAGGCGGCCAAGGCTCGGTCAACACGTACATTCTGTGAATCAAGACCTTGTAACTCCATCAACTGCCTCTGGACCCAATCCATTTGGGCGTTCTTCTCGAGCGACCAAAAAAGAACGACTTTTTTTGTTGCGTCTCTAAACAGCTTCTTCTGGCGCAAATGTGATATTTCCTTTTCATATCGGCCTCTCAGCGTTGAATCTGCCGTCTCGCGAGCTTGGTCTCTTAGTGAGTTGATTTTATCTGTCACGCTGTTATCGTGATCGCGCCGAATAGCAAGATCTAAGGCGTAGTGTAAGATGCCCGCGATGCCAATGCCCTTTGCCACTAGAATAACATTTTCCCGACGTTCAAGCCCGTGATGTTCACCATATGGACCATCGAGTAATACTCTAGCACCTTCGCTCAACTGGGAAATGGCTGTTGCGTGGTCACCGTGCCGTGACAACAGAAAGCTAACACTAGACACAAGGCGGGGCTCCTCCGTAGGATGCCATAAAACCATCGCTGTAAAACTTTGGAGGAGGTTATACTCACTGATGGCTTTCAATGGAGGGAATTTTTGCGGTAAATATATGTAAAAATGGCAGCCGGGGCGTACCTCTATTGCCCTGGCGAGGCGAACTGTGCAGAGGAGGGCATCAGTTGTATCTGAGGTGCTTTCCACCTGCGCAACTGTAGAATACCTGGATACGCGGATGACGCGGAAAATTGTTGTAATCAGCCATATTGCACCACTGAGCCAGAGCAGGATGTGGCCCCTGGCGGACGCTGTCTGTAGTACATGCCAGAGCATTACCCCTAGGCTACTGAGGTAAATTGCCCGATGCAACCAGAGGAACCAGTGGCCCAAACATTTTCGAACAAATGGTAGTGTAACCAGTATAACACCCCCTAGAAGCCCAGATGCCTGCGAGAATGTCAGCTTGCCGAGAATATAATACCGTATCCAAGTGCTTACAATATATCCAGACTTGCCAAGAAGACCAGGCTTTGGTTTTAGAGCAATTGCTATAATGATATGAGAGAGCGCCTCAAAAAAAACTAGAATGCCAATAATTATGTGTAGGCTCCGCTGCCAGTGTCGGGGCATGTTGAGCCCGTCGATAAGGACACCACGGCCACCAAGACTAAGTGGCACAAGGTTCACAACGGCAACTAGTGCTGCACGTCTCTGAATCTCCCTCCAGCCAGAGAAAAAGTTCGGAAGAAGGATGACTATTATGTTGCCTGAGAGAATAACAATAAAGACAAGAACCTCCATTCGTGTAATGCCCGTATGAGGCGTAGCCAGCGGATACAAGACATGCTTGACGAATGCAGACTGTGGGCTGGAGATGTATAGTTTGGCAATTAAGAGAGTAATAGAGACTAGAATGCACCCAAAAAGGGATATAATATATAATAGATTTGCGTCAAGCATGTTTGGGGCTGACCCTTTGCGCGTGGTTTGAAAACGCCAGAATGCTTCCAACCATTGTAATATAGCATTTCCTCCCTGAAAGTGAAATGACCGTGTGCTATTATTAGGACCATTTAAAATAAAGCATGCGCCCTGAAAAAAGCTATTAATTTAAGGAAGTTTAAAATTAGCAAATAATGGGCGGTAATGGCCGCCTTAAACGAGCAGCATTATTGGCAACAGGCCAGCCGCCGAGTACGTGTCTTGCTATTCATAACTCCACTGCCTAGGTGGCCGGCGGTTCCTCAATCGCGGTGAAGCCACAGCCGGGGCAGACGGCCGGCGAAACGCTGGCCTCAGCGGTTATTGGAAATGATAAAGAGTCCGCCTTTTCGCCGTTTTAGAAATTAGATTAGAATTTATAGGAATAACTCATTTAGCAACAATGACAAACCAAACTCGCCGGCCACGCCATAAAATCAACAGGATCCGCCGGGTTGGCATAGCAAACAGGCAACGAGGCATTTGCACTAAGGCAAACTCCTTCGCCGAACTGTATGCCGTTGATGTTGTCGTTGCGATCAGACGGCCAGACGGCCGAACTGGAGGCTACGAATCCAAGCCTGGACTAGCTCGCCAGCTTCTCAACACAACAGACTTGAATCTCATGGGGCCAACTGAGCTGAACGCCCAAGAGGGGAAGAATGCAAAGGCAGACCTACGTTCTGCGGCTGACGCCTCTAGTCCGAGTGACTCGTCTGCATGCTCCTCGGGCCAAGACACCTCGAGCTTGAAGGACTGGAGAGTCGAGACTCCTTTGACACCGCCTCTATCTGTTCCGCTAGATCAAATGAACACCGAAACAGGGATGGAAAATAGCGAGGCTACCAATTTGTGGCAGGGGGACTTCATGGGCCTGCCGTGGGACAGCGTTGAGGCACAGGAATTAGACATTATCCAACCAACACCAGTTTCGATGAAAAAGAAAAGCGCAATTTTAAATCTTATTAATAGTTATTTTTAGCTAGTATTAGTTATGATTTTATGTATTTTACGGATTGTGTTAAAATCTGAATAAGAATTTTGGTTGCAAAAAGCTGCTCCTCCTCAGCGCACTTTGACGCAACAGAACCATAGTGCGCAGAACCGCGACAGTACCGCCCCAGCACAAATCCCTGATCAATTATCAAGTCGCCAAGGCGGTAAGGACTTTTACTTATATCGTAAGTTCTGCTGCCAAGCCCGCCGACCGCGATATGAATTGGTGTCTCCAGTGACATTGCACTCACTGTAATCTGTCGACAGAATGGCCTGCCTTGTGCACAGGCTTCCATCACAAAGTTTGGGCACAGCGTAGCCACGCGGGCGTTCAATTCAGAGCCTTTGACGAGAAACCAGGCCTGGGTCTGCCTCAAGAACGCCAAGAGTTTCATCAAAGTTCCCCCTGGTGCAAGTCGACATAAAATGTTCACCGCACAGGACTCTGGCACAGAGTAGAAGTTTGGGCAGTGTGATAGCTCAACGTAGAAGGTTGAGGCGAGTAACGAACAGGCTATTTGATGAACATCTTCCTCAGAGTAATCTTGACCGGAATGCCGGGTGAGGAAATCGCTGCAAAAGGTTTAGCTAGGAGCGAGCCGGTAATAAAATAGTCAAAATACCTATTGCCGTAAGTCTGCTCGGAATGGCTGACATCTGAGGCTGACGGTGCAACCTTTAGCATAAGATTGTGTTTTGTCACCTCTGCTACTTGCCAGGTTAGATGTGGGCCGAATGCAACGCATTTGTCGGTCTTCTTGAATTTTCCCATTCGGCGTAAATGATACGCACAATCGTCAAGTCCCCACCGTTCGTGGAAGATTGCGCAAAGGAAAAAAATACCTCTTTAGGTTAGCAGGGGTTGCGACTCAAAAAAATGAAAATATATAGTTACCGATATCATCAGCCAGCACCGAGTCGAACCATTGGCGTAAAACTACGGCCGTCATCGCCGGAGACCGTTGCAGCGCCTGCAAGAAGGACAGCGTCCTGTCGGGACAAGTGCCAGTAAGCTCCAATACCCTAGCGCTGGCTGTAGGTGGCTTTACTCGGAAACTGGGGATGTTAGGGCTACGGCACACCCAGCACATGTCAACCTGGAATTCCCAAGGCTGTACTTCCCGTGCAAGTAGAGTAGTGCAGCCCTCACAGAGCACATGGCCACAGTCTAGAACGAAATTGGACTTTCCGATAATACAAACAGCACAAGAGCGCACTGTTACCACCGACGCCATAAATGAGCATTGCTGAATTCTGGATACATGCTGAGTGTATTTTGTTGCCTGGATTGCCTCCCCCAAGCCGGCGATCGAAGCAAAGCTTCGTCCGACCATGCAGGACATGCCATGTAGGCCGAGCCTTGCCTCTAAAGCGGAGATGTGGACCCTGTAGAGGCGATCGTACACATCGACGGGTGGAAACACTGAACAGTCTGTTAGTTAGCCGGCATACTTGTGGGCGCATGGAAGGGGATATCTTACTTACAAGGCATATTTACTGGAAAGGCATCCATCACCAACGCAGAGGCGACGATTTCAAAAGCCTCTACTTGCACATGCTGAGTTTTGTCAAGGAACTCTGTAATGTTGTCTTCGATGTGTATTGGAATTGGCCGACGCCGTCGAGACAGGACTTCCAGTTGTATATCACTTGGCTTCACTGCAAACTGTGCAATTGTTTCTCGCAGAAGCACCTTTAGATGTTTCACGGACAGCCGGTATACTGGGTCGTAGTCTTTCCTCGCCTCTCCAGCCACTTGCTCGTGCACGGCGTCGCAGGTGGATGTTGTAATGTGGAACGCCGTTGCTATGAGCCGTTTCGCCTCTGTAGTCGAAGTTCGGCTCTGAGCGCCATTGCAGTGCAACCGAGAAGTGACGCGTGCCATTAGTTCAAATCGTATTTCTTGTGGTGTCAATTCTGCACCGCAAAGGATGATGCGCGCCGGTTCGCGTTTGCAGGCTGGCCATGAAAGCCATCTGCAGAGCATGTCTAGAGTCTTCGAAATACCGCCAATATCTAAAACAAATATCACAACAATGTCGCTAAAGCGGGACAGAATGTTGTAATATATATCATGGGCGAAAGTCAACACAGTACCTGTGTTTTGTAGTAGGTGGTACTGGTAGTCTCCTCGTCGAGGCCCGGCGATGATGCGCGGGAGATCCTCCTGGCCAAGGTGCATCTCACAGTCAAAAACAAAATCATCTTGTCCTTGCTGCCATAGTGAAACCACGCTCGAGTCATTGCTCCATATTGGTGGAGTAAAACACTCCCTCTTCTGTTGTCCGCCAATAGCCAGGATGGTGCTATAATGATTACCGGCGTGTAAGTCAAAAACTTGATATGGCGCGACGTATTCCTGAAGATAAGGACCTGGGAGGCCTGGAGCGGAAGAGCAAAGACGGAGTAGCGTATTCTGAGCCATACCATGCCTTGTGGTGTGGATCGGTGAGAAGTGCCTCTACGATTTACCAACAGCAGCGCGGGGCACGGGCTAGGCACCTAATAAGGGGTTCACAAGCTGTAAGTTAGCGCCGTTTATTTTAATACGCCAAATACATCACTAAAATAAAGCAGTATTAACTTAAATAATAATCGCATCAGGGAAGATAAATAGAGAGACTTGGACTATGAATTATTACTGGCAGCTTGCGTAAATTCAATATGGATGCTCTGTATAAGTTGGGCAAACTGCAGGTACCATTATCGGCAATTCTGCCGTCGGAGCTGTGCGACCATGGCCAAGATCTTGGTGCAGTGCTTCGTGATCCTGCGCACCTGCTTGCTTGCTCAATAACGTCGGAAGGCAGAGAGGCTTTACTGCGCCGCCTAGGATGGGACTTGGAACAGCTATGCAACGCCCAGCCAGCACCACTAATCTCAGATCAACCAATCACTTGCACTTTCTCTCGTCGCAGCTTAGATAAAGCTAAGGTTGAGCTTGGCGGGGACTATACCTGCCAAATACAGCTTTACTGTGTCCCACGTAAGTGCGCCTGGTTTAATGTCGACTCTGTTCGTACTAAAAATCATAGCAAAACCTGAAAAAATAAGAGATGGAGTCGTCTTTCGGAATGTTAGGTTTTATATGGCTAAGCCCGACCCAACACGCATTGCCGTCGCACAGGCCTGGATGAATACGCTTTCAGGACCCAAAAAGCATGCCCTAGCGTTAATGATAGGGCGGCCGACTATTATGGCGGCACTTGATGGCATGCTCCCTTTCCCTGGGCACTGGAACGGCATGATGCTCGGAAACTGGGCCAAGCACCTGGCCGCGCACATAGATCCAGCAGTAGCCAATTATTGGGAACATATGAAGACCACATGGGCTAAAATAATGTTGAACGACGAGAGCATGTATCACTTGGTTACCGCCAACGATGTCACGAGGCTGCAACATCGCGCCCCGGCCTGGAGCAGTTCAGACAGACACTATGTACAAAACGCGTTCGCTGCACACCAGCTCTTTCCATTAGTCCACGAAGCTGCTAAACGGGAGAAGATCTTGCACAACATTCTTGAACTTCAATGTGTTATTCCAAGCATCCAAACATTCCACGAGAATATGCGCTATATAACGATCGGTGCAAAAATTCTCGAGAAGCTAATTCAGATGCCTCAGAAAAAGAGAGCAAAGGATACAGTTGACCGTGGATCGATTACGTTATACGACAATCTAATCCGTCACTGGGCTACTCCCAGTAATGTGGTCCAAATCGCAGATGCACGATACGCGGAGCGATTTGGTCCACCAGAGCCGTATGTGGCCTTCTTGGTGCTGTTCATTGCGGCTCTACGGAATTTTCCACATCTCAGCTCCGAAAGGGCATTGCTCGGTAATGAGAAGGAAGAGAACAGAGAGCAGCCTCAAATTCGAGAGCATACTCGTCTCCTCTGTAATGTGGCTCGTGAGCTTGGATTTGACAACAAAAAAGTCGAGCGAGGCTGCTCCATCGGTTGCGGCCAGGTCGAAACGAACCCGGCCTACCGCCCGCCATTGGGTTGGGGAGACTGGCGAGCAGGCACCCCCTCAATTGTGGCACTTAAACTTCTGGCAAAGCAATCGTTCTTCCCTCATATATACGCCGGACCACCGCCAAAATGCAACAATGTCGGTCCGTTCCACATATTCAGCGATTTGATGCGTGCGTTCTTTCCATATTCTGGATCAATTTCAACTATTGAGGCTACCATACCAATAGATGTAGATGACGCCGCCATGGATGATGCTGGTTCCGTCGTGGAACACGACATCCTGGGTGAGGGAAACGATACGGACGACATCATGGGCGAGGAAAGCGGCGGAGAAGACGCCTGGGGTGAGGAAAACGATGTAGAAGATATGGACGTAGATGAATACGGCCAGCCACACGCGCTACAGAAGGTGCGGCGTAAACCGGTCAACCCTTTAGCGAAACCAAAATCTAAAGAAAAACGAAAAGATGGAAATAAACCGGTCAGAGACAAACAAATCGCACGAAAGGATGGAAATAAGCCGGCCAGAGACAAACAAATCGCAGAGTCTAGTATAAAAAAGGTGCAGAAGGTTACCGCTGAGAAGCAGCAAACTCTTCGAAAACAGCTGAAGCGCCACGCGGAGGCCACTGTCGCCGCCAATGGCCATGGAAATACGACAATCACCCCGAATAATTTAGTCACAGATTCTCCAGGAATCGAAATCCCTAGCGTGCAAAGTGCCGTGGCACCACTCGGTATTTTACTCTTCTTAAAGTTGACGTACAAATTGCTAACTCTCGTGGAGACACGCTTCGCCGAAGCCTACCGCTAGCTGAAAGGCAGCTTGATGAAAACCCGTCGATTGCCAATACATTCGAAAGCGACCCCTCTAGACACAATGTAAACGCGTTCGATATTCCCGACTTACGCCGTCGCCTATCGCCGCTTTATTCAGCAGGTGCAATTCTTCAACCAATAACGAATCCAGGTGGGGTTACTGCTAACAAGATATAGACGCAGTTGCGCAGGCAGCCAGACCTGAAATAAGCAATCACCCGCTGGATCCCTCAGCCGGACAGCCCCAACTGTCGGTCGACACAGCCGCACATGAGGCAATGCCGGAAATCAGTAACAGCATACATGGTCCTGGAGCTGGGGCGGGTACAACTGAGCGCGCAAATGCTAAAGCCTCGGCTGCGCGAGCCGCGCAGCCTCTTCCAATTGTTACCAGGAGACAACGAAATACAAGAAGGGACAATGTACGATTCCAACAAGCCTCTCATGGTGATACTCGAATAAATCTCGGATTGTTTCCCAGCTGACATTATACAGGTTGATCCACTAGGCCGATCTAAAAAGAAGGCAGAGAAGCGGCAGGAAAAACTTGCCCTGCCACGCGAGGAGCAGCCGGACGGACAGGCAAGAAGGCCAGCAGCGATCGTGGAAGCGGCGCCAGTTCAGGCAGCTAAGCCCATAAACCAGGACAGTTTCAGGTTCACCTCACAGAGACCAGAGCCAAACGAGCACGAAAACCGTATTAGTGTTGAATGTGCTACACGTGTGGAGATGTCGCCAATTGCAACCGATGAGATGTATCCGCCGACTCCAGTCGAAGGCGAGTTAAACCTACCGGACCCTAACTTCAATGACAGAAATTCACCGCCTTCCTTTGACGATACTATCCTGTAACTGCAAGCCGCCGCCAATATGGAGAAGCTTTATTGCGTACCACTCACTGTACTGTACGCGCGCGCTCTCATATACCAATCAAAGTCCACCATTTGCCGGTTACTTAATTTAACCTGATTTGCGAAGACAAAAATAGCCAACTTTAAATTAGAATAAAAATCGCATATATAATACGTGCATGTCGCAATAATTGGTGACCTGTTGCATCGGTCAATTCCCTTCTTCAAGATGAGCCAGGGTAACAAGAACACACCAACGGCAAACCGCTCAGATTATGAGCTCGCCGTCGCAAATCACCGCAAGGTGAGAAGACGGCAGGCTGCGCAGTTTTCCAAGCGAAGAATGACTGTTTTAAAGAAAGTACATGAACTGTATCGCGATTGTAACGTTGACATTTATCTCTGCTTGCGCAGTAGACGGAATAACCAAATGTGGCTCTACTCCAACGGCTTTATTCCACCAAATGCAGCGGACATTGTAAGTCTCATTGAATTTAAAGTGATAATAGAGTTTATGATAGCTAATTTAATAACTAGATCTATCCTTTTCCTATATATTTCGGACCTTCAAGCTTTGATGACACCAATCACGCGGTCTCGGAGTCCTCTGAGGGAACAACCCAGTCGCACATCGCGCACGGCGTGGGCGGGCTCTGCACACCTTCAACTGGCGAGTTTGGTATAGCCGCCGAGGAATCCTAGCACACAAATTAGCATGTAGAATAACACAAACCATTCAAACGTACGTTTTCATTAGCATTGTCAGCAAACCAGCCAATCTCTTCAGTCAATTGGCGTGTCTGTTCCTTGAGCTCATCAATAGCTACGCTATACTTGTGCTCATCTCTTCTCTGTTTTTTCTCCAGCGCATAAAGTCGCAGCCAGATATCCTTCAGATGCTTGAGGCACATGAAGAAATACTTCTTATTGTCACGAGGCGGCCGATACTCTTCCATGACAAGAGTAGTGGCAGGGAACACGCGGGGATCCCTGGAACTCTGTCGTGGAGGTGGGCTTCCAGTCGGACGGAGGGGGGGCAACTGAGTAATGGGCATTTTAAATATTAGAACAAATGTTTTGAGTTGGCTTCTGTACATTCGAGAATCATTGAGAGGGATTCAGCGTCTATTTATAGGCTATTCTAACATGGCCGAAGGTCATGGTGTTCTAGCTACTACAGTACGCGCCGATCAAAGTGAGAGCAGTTGCAATTGTAACAGTTTGTGTAGTGATTGGCACGGACAGTTTTGTAGCCGAATTGACAAATGGTCCGTCACTTGTTGCCTTTATTGGTAGTGTAGGGTTCTGCGAAGAGGGTTGCGGCTTCTCACTCTGTCCTTCGCTGGGTGCGACGGTGTTGGACCAGCTACCTCGAGTTGTAGTGGTTGTGAGGGGCCAGGGTGTCGATGAAGGTCTAGACCCTTGAATTGTCGAACTGGTTGCCAGGAAGGAGGTAGATCTAACTGTGACGGTGGAAGTCAAAGTCCTGGTTGAGGTCACTGTTCCCGTCGTCTGAGTGACAACGATACTTGCCGTGGAAAGCGACTCTTCAATGCAACCAACTTCACCCTCTTGGTGGAGCGGCATCTCCATATCCGCTGAGCCGCCAGTAATATTCCCATGGAAGCACTGAGGCGTCTGCCCGGCGCATTGCCTATCCTAGGTTAGTAAAAATTAAGCCACAGATGTGGGAATCTGTGGGAATCTCTCACCAAATTATGTCTGCCTCGCCGTTAGGAGACGCCTCCGGAACGGTGAACTTTGCCAATTGTGGCCCACTGCATTTCAAGGAAGGGAATGTGTAGAGGATCGGCAAGAAGGAGCTATTGAAGAACTGCAGGGATGCCTCACACCTTACATGCTGCGGGTCATTGTTCCTGTATCTGTGTTAGCTGGCGGGGGGTGGGCAGAGTGGCTGTTGCCGATGCCAACCTGAGAGTGACGACTGTTTGTCCGGCCGCAATGTCAATCTCAAGTGTTGAGAGACAGGGCGTAGTGAATGTCGCTGCTGATTGCCAGATCAGCATGCAAATAGTGATAAAAATAACGTGCATTTCCATTTTGAAATGTTAAATACTGTCTTGCGTGTGGATGTTGATGAGCTTGGATTTGAGCTCAAGGTGCGGGCACAGCGCTTAAATAGCAGCTCCAGGCCAGTGATGTATTAAATTTAATAGGTATCTATTTTTAATAGGACACCATTAAAACAAGTTCGGCGCGTAATTGCAGTCATGGTCTACTTAAGTCGGATACTTCCTGTCTGATTGAGGTGCTCGCCACGCACACACGCTTCTCTCCAGCCAGCCCTCAAAAGTTGAACAGCATCTCTACAATGTCCAATACAAGCAGCCCAGCTACCACAAACAGCATGGCAGAGTGTCCCACTAGCACCACTACTGCCAGTTCCCCTTGTTTGTTTGATGTTCCGGCGTTGGACAATGATAATAGTACTATTTCTTGTTCGTCCGGTGTTGTGGGACCAACGCCATCGGCGCCGACCTTGAACCCAGAAGCAGCCTGGTTCGACTTCCACCCTGACTTATTTCCTGCCCCAGAGCCAATCTGCTTCAGCCCGCCTGCCCCGGAGCTATTCTATCCCGGCTCTCCACCCGTTACTTTCAATGATTTTACAGGCCCACCATCGGTGTTTCCAGCCTTCCAAAACCCAGTGCCCGTATACCCAGCCCTGCCACTGGCAGCAACCACAGCTACAACAGCTGATGATCTTAAACTGTAAGTTAGAAACGATTAATATTAAAAGGCTACTAACACGTAATAGAATTTTAATGGGCATATCATCCCGCCTTGACGCTCTAGAAAGGGCTGTTGTGGCTCTCGGTGTACAAGCCAGCCGGGTGGAGAGAGACTTGACAGCGCTCGGCGAAAAGCCTGGTCCAGACGGTGCCATTGAAGAGCTGAAAAAATCCATCAAGGATTTCACAACTGCCTTGGTGCTGCAGGTCCTCAGTGGCGAGGCGCCTACAGATGGGGTGGTCTAGCGTTCCCATAGGCTGCGTGGATCTAGGTCTAAAATAAATACGCAGCACGCCATATTTTTTTTAATGTCCTGCTCCTACTTAGTTTTAACTAGCCATGTAAAGTAGTACCTATTAGGACCTAATATTTAACGTCATCCCCTTCCTTCTCCTTTTATTGTTAAACACTAGCTTGGCAAAAGACACTCATGCCTAACTTCAATTGGAAGCCACTCCCGCCACTGCCTGAGCTTGACTCACCTTGCGGGTCGTTAGCTCCAGCGCCGTTATCTATCGGGCTGGCGCGCCAACAACGGTTCATCGTATCGGCTCAAGTCGATGAGCTAAGGCGGGAGAATGCAACGCTACGGGGGGTTTTAAAGCAGAAGGAGAATGAAATTGCAGCGCTCAAGGACAAAATTGATGCCTCCAGTGTAGCGTTGCAAACACAAAGTAGGGGCATTACTGATGCCATTCAAACGACCTGCTCGGCCTTCCGTCGATACCAAAAAATTGCGGAGGAAGCGGCGAGCACCGCGAGGGTGGCATCCATCAGCTCCGACTAGTGCGAGAGCGGAAAATTCCCGGCCACACCATTCTATTTGGCCGCGGAACTACGAGGGCGCACCATGTTGTTTTTTGCGCCCATGCATTAGCGGGCATTAAAGTTCGCAAGGGCCAACACGAACTTGGGCATAAGTGAGATAGATAAATATGCTAAAATTAAATAATTTAAATGAAGTAACATTATCCACACCACCAATGACCGAGTTTTGAGTCCGCACTGTGCAGTTGGTAGTTGGGCGGCTGAACCCGTCGTTGGCTTGCCGTCCAACAGTGGCGCAGCGTTCAGACTTGACAAGTTAGCGCCAGCTCAAAGCAAACACACTAAAACAAGTCAACTAACTAGTTAAAATAAAATCCGGGTTGAGAAAATCGATTGACGATGGCGGGCTGAGCAGCCACCATAAAAAGCCTGACAATGTCGCATTACTTCTCTGCAATTACAGCCAAGGAGCTACATCATGGCCCCGATTACGATCAGAGTTATCGACAGCAATGGTCGGGGGCTGCAAGGGCTACACGCCACACTCCATTGTCGTTGTCTGTACAGCGGAGTTGAGCGTGCAGTTGACTTTAACTCTCTGACTGACGCAGAGGGGAAAGTGGTCCTCTGGTTCCGCCACACAGGCGACCTCACTGAACCTTACCACTTCCCTGTTTTAGCTGGAGCTGGGGCGGGCCTAACACTCCAGTCCAGCATCAATTCTACTTGCAGTGTAGTTTTCCAGGGTCAATTGTCTCTCCTCAGTTATGGACTACCTACTGTCGTCATCCAACTAGGCCAAAAAGTGGCATTGCATTACATGTCTCGCGAGGCTGCAGGTCCCGCTGAAAGGCCCTATCAGCAGCGCCCCACGTCGCCAATCTCGCCACTAGAACTGCCTCCGCCAGTCAACCGGCGAAAGACGGTTGGGCCAACACTACGCAGAAGCAAGAGAGCATTGGATGACAATTTACCAGAGCACAGTGCGAAGAGGGCAAGAAAGTCATGATTTTTTCTAGTTTGCTAGCGTATAAAATCAAGAAATTTGTTGTCTCATTGCGGTCTCACTGAGGCAATTGTGATTGAAATGCCTAGGTTGCCGCCTGTGAATGGTGGGAAAAGTGAATGTCAGGCGCCACATGTGGGTAGCTGCGGTCAAATGACCTTAGGTTCATGCGAAAGACCGCTCTCGACTATGACCCGACAGTCTGGTAAGCGCGGCGATTGGTAGACGCCTAGACACGCTTCATTCAAGCTCGTTTAACGAGTTACTGGGTGTGTGGGGCGTCAAGGAGGGGTCAGTAGTCACTGAGCAATACTCTAGATGTATTTTTTTTAAATTCCGCGGTGCGTTCCCAGACTCCCTCCTTCTAGTCGCCCACATTAAAACTAACGCATTAAAATAAACACTCTTTACAATATATAGTGGCCGGTCTACCCGCCATTCTATTGATCAGTATAAATGTATCAATGGCCATGAAGCTACTTATTAATCTGGTGCTCCTGTTTGTAATTGCCGCTAGCCATTCATGGGTGGAACGGCTTATGGTTTTCGACGTCACTGGGAAAATGGTGGGGGAACCAGGTTACATCCGTGGCGCTGTCTCGCGCATGGACCCTCGGTTTAATGACTTCCAGATGCAGCATATCTTGCCAGCCCCTCTAGAGAGTGAAATTTCAACAGCCGATAAATTGTGCAAAGGTACTCAACTATCCTGGAACTACTCCGCAGCCCTTCCACCCCTGCGTGCCAAGCCCGGTGCCCACCTGGCTTTGCAGTATCAAGAGAATGGCCATGTAACATTGCTTAGACAGACACCCCAGAAGAAAGACTCCGGAATGGTCTACATTTATGGGACTGCCGATCCGTCTACGGACGACACCCTCCGCTCAATCCACCGTGTCTGGGATAACCAGGGTAGAGGAGGCGACAGGAGGGGGCGGTTACTTGCTGTTCGACCGTTTGACGATGGGCAGTGCTACCAGATAAATGATGGCCCGGTCTCGGTGGCGAGACAGACACAGTTCCCGAAGCAGCCCATGGATCCTCAAGGCGCTGATCTATGGTGTCAAAACGATTTTCAGCTGCCCATGGATGTTGTGGAGCAATACACATTGTATTGGGTCTGGGATTGGCCAACAGAACCTAACCCAGCTGCGCCGTTTGGGAAAGATGAGATATACACGAGCTGCATTGACGTTGAAATTATTCCCCAGATAGAGCAACACCGCATAACTTACCAGGGTGGACAAGATCTAAATGTTGCTGGAATAGAGAGCCAGCTAACTACATATCTTAACTAAAACTCAGATTATTTATATTAAAATAGTCTTCCCCTACATGAGGATGGCTTTACTAGTCCTGCCGTTTAGAACGAGGGGTGCTTTCGTGTTAAAACCCACTCACACCTGGCAGCGGCGCGTACAACAGTCACTTTTTTAAAAATATCTTAAGTTGAACCTAGTCGCTGTGTGAGAAGTATAACTAAGCCATGTCGCACCTAGCCTTGCATTGTTACACATAGTTAACTCCATCGTATCACAGTTTTTGACCATGCCCCAGAACCCCAGCTTCCGAGAGCTTCTTTCCGGCCTTGGCCTTGGAGAGATACATCAGCCCCGCTGTTTGCTATTCATTTATGATGTCACCCAGTTTTTGAAGTCCCAGGCTACAAGCAATGTACCAAATTTAGCATCTCACGAATACAATCAGCTTGCAACTTCGTTTCTTACGGTATACGAGCGTGGCTTTGTTTACTGGCCACCCATTCCAAAACCCTCTCTTCTTAATTACGCAGTGTTTGATGATCAACGAAGGTATGTAAGACTTCCTTGTCTATTCTGTGCTCACTGACTGGTATAGAATCAACAACATTGTTGCCTGTTTATTTCGGCGAATTCATGAAATGTGCTCTAGAAACATTTATATATCGTCTAGGAGCGTGCCGCTCGACGCTAAAAAACGACCGCTCCCGAGATCGTATATTTTTGAGCAGATGGCGCGGTTAGATGCCCTTGGCTTCATTAGCTTCACGTATGGCATTTCCCATGCCCGTGGGTCAGCAATGTTTCATAACCCCTGGTTTCCGCGGCGAGCATTCGATGTAAGGACATTTGGGGGGCTTGTACAAGAAGTTCCAGGCGCCGCTCACGCTGTTGCGTTTGATATAGTCTTTACAGGCCCTAATTTTCGGATCCAAGCCCGCGTTGCTAATGACAACGACCTCCACAGATTAAAGGCGGAGTTGAATCGGCAGCTAGATTACATTGTCATTGAGCGGGCAGGTGATATCTTACAGGAAACTTTAAATCTCCATCTACAGCTTTTCATTTTGACAGATGCTACAGAGCAAACTTCTTGGATATTCTAAGTGTATATAACAGTAGCTTAGTTGTTATAATATATAATGCCTTTGGAAATATTAAAAGCGTGAGAGACGGAGAACGAGACACAGTCAGAAATCCTGGGGGGCAGCGACAGACAACTTCCACTATTCGAGCCGGCCAGGACCTCCGGGTGGCGGAGGCGGCCACAGATTTAATGTGGGTCAGATGGGGCCGACACGCACACGGAAGACCCACAGAAGGCCGAGACTCTGTACGCGCCGAAGGTGCGCCACTTCCGTTGACATTGTCAATCCGTCAGCGGCCTACGAGGGTTTGGTATAGAGCAGAGTGTCCGATACGAATCACACAGCGCAGGCGCGTTACTGTTAAGTATAATATGAGGCTCAACACCCCTGATATGACAAAATGGTCAAACATCAGTATTAATTTCACTCATCATGGCACATTTTCTATCATTGTCTGCAGAGGTGACGGGCATGGTTGCATCGTATCTCACGCTAGAAGACTTATCTTCTCTGATTCAGTCCCATAAGAGCTTTTATGCATTCCAATCGTACTTGTTTTACCGAGATGCGCTTGAAGATCGGGCTGCGCTCAAATGGGCTGCTGTGAATGGACATTTCAAGGTAGCCAACGCGGCAATTCGGGCGTCCGTCGAAGCCAAACGGCCCATGTCCGAAGTATTTGATGACTCGGGATGGACTCCGTTAATGCTCGCTGCGCTCGGCGGCCATTCTGCCATTACGCAACTGCTCCTCCGGAGTGGCTTCTCAGTGAGCGAAACGGGGGAGCCCAACGGCGTGACTGCACTTCACTGCGCTATACAGAGCGGCAGCATTAGCACCTGTATGATGCTCTTGGAGGCTAAATCAGACCCGAACGAGCTGGACATGGCCGACATGACACCTCTGCACCTTGCTGCGCTTGGTGATGCACCGAGGATTGTCAATGCGCTTCTTAAGTACGGTGCAGACCCGGACCAGGCTGACGGCAATGGGTCAATCCCCCTCCTTGCAGCAGCTAGATGCAATAGCAATCAGTCTTTGGCTGCTTTGATACGAAAGACGACCAACATCAACCACAAAAACATGCTTGGAGAGTCTGCAATCACGGTCGCCGCCATGGAAGGGCACACAGATGCAGTCGTGCAGTTGTTATCTGCCGGCGCGCACCTGAATAGCAGCGACATTTCTGGGGCTTCACTCCTTCATCTAGCCGCCGAGAACAATCGCCATTCTGTAATAAATGCCGTGGTGGCATGTGGCATGGTAGTTGACATTGTCGACAAGTCTGGTGAGACGCCCCTCCACCGTGCTTCACAGCTCGGAAGCACCACCACAATGGAGCTGTTGCTGGACTTAGGGGCCAATATCCGGGCCAAAAGCAACTCAGGCAAGACAGCTCTGATGTTTGCGGCACAGCGGCGCTGCCCTAGCTTCGTTCAGTTATTGCTTGAGCGAGGTGCCGACGCCAACCAAAAAAGCAATCACGGGTACGTGGCTTATACGTACGCCTCGATGCACCACAATATAAAAGTGGCGACTCATCTACAGCCCCATACGTCTTCATTTGCAGCAAGTTCAAATACAAAGCAGTATCACTATACCATGGACCTGCTTAGTATGCTCTCTAGATGCCTACCATACCTCAGCGCGACTGGCCAGGGCGCTCTTTGCATGATGGCCGCAAATGCCAATGTCACAGATCTTGTCGAGTCTGGACTAGCGTTCATCGGTATAAAAGACGTTGATAGCTTCAGCATGCTTGGAGCTGCAGCAACAAACAATAATATGGAGCTCCTGTTATTGTTGCTAAACAGTGGTGCGGAAGTCAACGCAGGGGCTCACGGCAGAGGTCTAGCCGCAATCCATCACGCAGCCTTGGCGGGTAGGATTGATATTCTGCGGGTGCTACTTGATCACGGAGCCAGCCCCAATGCCAGAGCGACAAATGGACGGACGCCACTACATTGCGCTGCGCAGGGTTCATGTAACAATTCAGTGATGTTGAAATTGGTTCAACATGGCGCCGTGGTCAACTCAACAGACGACTCAGGGGCCACACCACTTTTCTACGCTGTCCAGCAGGGAAGGCTACTTACGGTCGAGTCACTGATTTACCTCGGCGCGAATGTTGACTCGGTTTCCACCGCAGGTGTAAGTATTCTATACGCCGCCGCGGAATGTGGGAACCTAGACGTCGTCGATCTATTGCTTGAGCGTGGCGCCTCCCCCCATACACAATGCAATAATGGCTGGACTGCTCTTCATATGGCAGCCAAGTGCGGCCATATAGAGGTAGCGCGAGATCTACTGGCTTATGGTGCAAGTCCAGACACCCACTGCCGACTTGGCAGCACGCCGCTCCACATTGCTGCTGAGAATGCACATGCCTCCATGGTATCACTCTTGGCAGGTGCTGGCGCCAACGTGAACGCCATATGCGGGCTGGGCTTCGCACCACTGCATCGCGCAGCTGCAAAGGGCTACTATGAAGCCCTTCAAGCGCTGCTGGCAAATGGCGCTGACGTGGATATACCGAGCCTGAGCGGCGACACACCTCTTTATTATGCTAACCAAAACCAACATGTACGAACTGCTCTTCTGCTGTGCTCACATGGAGCAGATAAGGGGTTGCTGTCCGTAGGTAAAGAATTATTGCGCACTGAATAAATAGATTGAAGCTAGCTATTTAATTGAAAGAGGATTCCCCCTACTCCCTTCTACTCCTCCAGTGTCGTCTCCATCAATTAAAATAGGATTCCTCTTACCCCCTTCTGCTCCTCTAGTGTCATCCACTTCCCGCTTCCTTTTCTTTCGAGGTTGGCTGTCGACTAATAACTTGACGATATCACGATGCCCCCACTGTCTCGCATACCATCTCGCTGTTCGTCCATTCCTGTCCTGGAAGTTCGAGTTCACATGTTTCAGCAATAGCTTGCTGACCTCCATATGCCCGTACGCCGAAGCAAGGCACAATGCGTCACCAAGCTGTTTTGCGCCAGCCTCGGGAAGGAACAAAGAGACCAACTCGAGATTGCCTCGCGCCGCCGCGCATGCAATCATGGTAAAGAGATGAGCTGAGTTGCCAGGCCGGTCAAGCTCTTTGTGGATGAGCTTTGATTTAAAATTTCCACGGTGTTGAGCATACCGGACCTGATGGGGAGCAGGTATAATGCCATGACTTTGCATAACCGCGATGAAATCGTAGCAGCCAAGTTGAATCGCGGCGTCCATTGCGCTCCATCCCAGTGCATCTATCGCAGTAAAGGCAAATCTTCCATCCGTAATAAGACTTTCCGTAATGGCAGTTTGATTATGCCTAGCGGCAATATGTAAAGCCGTTCGACCCAAGCTATCTCGTATAGATGTATCGATCTTTGGACATCCTAGAATCAGTTCCAAAATTACTGGGTTTCCATATTTGCAAGCGTCAAGCAGCGGTCGTCCGGAGTCTTTGAACGGGGCGCCGTTGACTTCGATGTTAGGGCAAAGGGTGAGCCTGCGAACCACTTCCACACAGCCTAACCTGGCAGCCAGTGTCAGTGGCCTGTATCCGTGGCGCTCATTTCGTATGTTCACGTGGTCACCCTGAGTCTCGATCAAGGACAGGGCAAGGTCAATGTGTCCTAGTTGAATAGCACACAACAATGCTGTATCTCCATCGTCGTCTGTTGCATCTGCCTTGAAACCGGGGTATGTTTGCATCGTCTGTACAAGTGCCAGGTCACCTCGCGCGGCCACGTACGGCAAGCAGGAGCTTTCTGAGTGGATCACGTTTCGGCGGAATATGTATAGGGTTTCAGTTCGAAGCAACGAGCGCCGAAAGCGGTCGGTATGGCTAACGGAGCTTACATCACTGTCTGGGAGGAAATCGCAAATCGCAAGCCATATCTCCGGCATGAAAAGGCTCTCCTGCATGGCAGGGAACTCTGGTTCGACATGTTCGCCCGAGTATTCTGCGTACCATGACTCCACGTCTGCATCCATCTCGCTCGGTGACTCTGGCATGTATTCTTCGTCCGCTGACTCCGCGACTTCGCTGGGCAACTCTTCTTCGTCTGATGACTCCGTGACTTCGCTGGGTGACTCCTCTTCGTCGGATGGTGGACTGTATGTCGACGATAGCTGCTGCCGTAGAGCGGAGCGATCGGTGGTCAGTCGTGGGGAACGCTGGCTCATGGCCTTGGTGGGAAAAACGGCTCGATGGCAGGGTTTGTATATTGAAAGAGAGAGAACTGGAGATGAAAGGAAGAGAATCCCTTTCTATCACGGAAGGGGGGTGGGCGTCTTATGTAGCTGAGTCCTCGTGGCGGCCGGCTTTGGCGGCCACAAATCGAGTTACGCAGCTAACTGACGCAACAGTATTTCTATATGAAATCGCGATAGGACTACATCTTGTTCAGCGTCGAGTGGCTGGCCGAGACAAGCTGAAGCGTCGTCTCGTGACTGGGCGGCGAGGGTGAAGAGGGAACAAACTCTCCGGGCTTATGACCAGCTCAGTGGCAGTAGTTGATGCATTGCGAAGTTTCATCTGGCACTGAGCTCGCGATCTTCCGCCGTCTCGGCCAAGGCCGGCTTGTCTTTTCCCCGTGCTTTTTCGCTTCCTACGGGGGAGGGATCCCGACGGATCATCACTTTGCCTGTCTGTCTGCCTTCTGTCTCTCATCTTCTGGCAGCTCCGAGGACATTCAAAGACCCCGTCTGATTCGTTATCCCCAGCCTCGGTGTCTGGTAGCGATATCTGGTCTGGCTCCAGTAGTGGGGTCATTGGGAGTGGCAGTTGGGCTGCGTTGTCAATGTCACCTTCATCATTCAACACCGAGCGAAAGTCTCGGTCCGAAAGCAGAGCCTCAGCGTGGGTGATCCCTGCCGCAATGGCATCGTATCTTGCTGACTTGAAGGATGCGAAAACTTGTCTACCACTGGCACTTTGAAGTCGCTCACACTGACTCACATCACTAGGTTCTTTTGAACCACAAAGGAAATAGAGCAGAATCTGGCCGAAACAATCCATATCCTTCCTGATCCCCGTTTCTGTATGTGATTTGTTGAGGTTTGTGTCAAAGTTCATCAAAGCGACGTCAAGCGTCGGCCATCTACAGCGCACGATAATGCTCTCCGGGCCTAGGTCCCCGTGGTAAAACCCGAGGCCATGTAAATATTTCAGAGCATCAAGAACCTGGGCAAGAACGACTTTAAACTCGCGATATGTGAGTGGTTGCCGTCTTTGTTCATTTCCCAGAACGCATCCGTCGAAACAACGGAACACTAGATCGTATCCCCAGTTGGTATCATACTCCTGGAAGGGAATAATATGCTTCTAGACACATGATCAGTATTTTGGTGATAATTGTCAGTGTTTTGCTATGCATACATGTTGAAAACAGCTAAGCAGCCGTACTTCTCGCTCAGCGCGTGCACTCTCCCGTGAGGAATAACGCTTGATAATAACACGACGTTGACGATTTCTCTCGTCAGCGGTGTAAACAGTATAAGCCGGGCGTTTCATGATCATCGATCTCAGTATGTAAGGGCTGATTTGCGTAGATGCAGGTGCGGGGGTGAAACTCAGGCCTGCAAGCGACGGCCCGCCTTGAGTGTGGTCCGCATACAACCTCGCCCATTCTAGCTTGAAGTTTTCGCCTTTTTGCTCCTGTGTAGTAATCTTTAGCCTCACCTTGTTGAGCACGATTGTCAACTTGCCAGCTTCGCTGAGGCCTCTCTGGGTCGCGACCCGTATGTAGTTGAGTGTGCCATCGATAACTTCCTCGACATAAGTGTCGTTACCGCTCAAGTTCCTGATAATAATCCTCCCAGGGTCTGCCTCGGGGGAAACCGAGAACTGTCGTCCACTAATTCCGTCGCGGTGTTTGCCAATGATGATGTCGCAGGTATCCCCATCACTGCCAAACACCCAGCCACTCGATATAGATTTTGGCCGGTCGCTGAGGCGCACGCGTAAGAACGGTACAGGGAATACCCTTAGCTCAGGAGTTGCGTCTCGAGTTCTTCGTCGTGGGACATGGTTTGGGCGTTGATGATAGTCGGGGCGATATTCTGGCGACTTTTCACAGTATAATTTTTCATTCTCCTGGAACTCTGTAAATTCGTCGCTGGAGTGTATCTCGAATAGGGTGAATGGCGCCATGATTTGGTTGTGTTAAAGAGAATCCAAGCCTAGACTACGCTGGCTGTGTGATATTTCATTTTGGGGCACTGATCAAATATTGCAGGTACACGAAATGTTTCATCAGCTTTGGCAAGTAACTTGTTGTGGATTGCAGCGCTAAAAATGATCCTATGAGAGTTCGTCTATACGCGCCGGATTGACCACCCAAACAGAGCCATCGACAACTCAGGAGGTTCCCGAGCCAGCCGGCGACTTACTCTTCGCTCAAGCTTCTGCCGGACAGACGCGGCATGTACCAAGTGCCGCCCCGTCCTCGCCTCCCTCTGCCCACGACAGCCGGCTGATTGGCGAAGTGATGACGAGCGAGACCTCCCAGGTTTCCGAGAATGGGATGTCACTGCAGCTATTAACAAAAATGTGAAAAGTGCGTAATATGGTCTATATGACGTACCGGTCTTTTCCGCCTGCAGCCAAGAGTTAAATTTTTGGACTGTGATATTGTAGCGTTCGTCTGCTCTCTTTTGTTCTCGCTGAGCCGTGTTGCTGCGAAGAAATAACTTGTCCTTTAAAGGCGACTGTTGAGTTTCTGGTAGCGCACACTCTATTCGTAGCTGCTTCTCTATCCCCTCCCACTTCACTATCTCCAGGCCCTTTTCGATTTTGGCGCCGTGGTGAAGTTTCCCATCTACCAGGGTGAGAGAGTATTGATCCAGACGGTCTTCCTGCCCCCGTCGGTGCAGTCGTTTCGCGAGGCCATAGCACTGGCGCTTTATTTGGTGCAGCTCTGTCTCGGGCGAGATTTCTGGTGATTCTGGCCGCGAGGCCGGAGGGTTCAGTAACGCAAGGTTGGCTTTACTGAGCTGCATGTTGGCTGTTGTAGGAGTATAGTTTGAGGTTGCTGGCAATAAAATTGATGCGATGGAAACCACCTGGATTATTACTAGCGTCCATGCTGGCAACTATAGTGGACGTACGTGTAAAATTGCAGTGCACAAGGGCTCAGTTGCTGGTAGCGTCTCTCAGTGGACGGCCAGTTACCGGTAACTTCTTTCAGTGAACAGCCAGGTTACTGGCACCTAAATCTTGCCCCGCTGGGTACGTACCAGTAACTGCAGGCTCGCCAATATCTGCTGTGCTGGCAACTAGCTGAAACAAAGTTACCAGTGCCCAACTGCTACCAGCAGGACAGATGCACTAGTTACCAGCGCCTAGCAGCTACCAGCACCATGCGGTAGCATATTGCTAGCACCTACCTGTTTCTTCATTTCTGTGTTACTAGCAACTAAGGCCTAAGTGCCACTAGTTTGCTGGTAACTTCTACAAACGGCCACCACAGCTTTTTACTACCAGTAACACTGCAGACCCCGCTGCCGGCAACCACAATTGGGCCTGGAACAATTTTACATCGAACGGTTATCCCGAGTGCTGGCAACTGCACGGCGATTGGAATATCTACGGATCAAGGGAACAGCCCCGCCCGCTGAGGCTGAGGATGCTGCACAGGTTGACATGTGCCACCTACACTGATCCGTAAAAGAGGGGTTGAGGTCGTGAGTGACATCCCGCGAGGAAATCCACCAAAATCATCTTTGCAAAGAATGTGCCGTATCCTCAGAACCACATACAAATTCCGCGGCTGCCCGGACAGCTGTTCTACCCAACGGGATGTCGTAATCAGCGACGGCTGTGAGAAGTACGCCACGAGCGCTACAGAGTGCCCAACGGCTGACTGCAAACTGGAGCATTCTGGCCAGTCCACCAGTCGCACCCAATGCCCCAATCACAAGGATGAGGGTTACAGCCAGCGATAATTGTGTCCGTTACGTAGGTGGAACGTCTTTTTCCTTCCCAAGTCACTCTATCTAATAACATCAGATACCTGTTTAGAAATATTATTTATAATAGTTTTAACACATCTACGACTTCTTGTGCATTGTTGAAATCTCCTACCCAGCAACTGTGGATAATGTTTCCATATCTCAAGGATGAGACGTCGGGAAACTCCGCCGCTTCAAAGCGATCTTGGACCTCGTCATCCCCGATATCGTCGTACGGTTCATGACCAGTCTGAATGAAGTACAGAACAGAACCAAGTGCAAATATATCCTCCAAGTAGTTAGGTTCCCATTGCCTCCAGCCCGGCCGCTGGAACCTTGGGCCTGTTGTGACCGTGGGGCGAGACCCTGCGATGGAGGAGCCAGCAAAATCAGCGATGTACAAGTCGAGGCTTTCATTGAGCATGAAGTTACGTGGTGTAACATCGCAATGTATAATGTCAGCTGCATGTACCGCGGCGAGTGCTTCTGCTGCCTGTACCATCCAGATTTCCCTCTGTCCGGCCGTGACGTGCTGGCTTTCGCGCCCCAGGTACGATCGCAAATCACCGTTCTGGAAATATTCTAGAACTAGGCAGCAGGAGCTCGCATTCCATTCAATGAATTTAGGAACGCGTGCATGGCTACCGATGCGTTTGTAGGCCGCTGCCTCTACCTCCATCTGCTGGCGACATTCGATCTCCTTTTCAGGGCAGTATGGATTCGGTATCGGATACTTGATGACATTGCCTGATTCAAGTCTATCGACAAATGACGTCGCTCCTGTACCAACGTAATGCCCTTTGCTAAGATAGTATATATCTCCATACGGTATTGTTTCTCGGTCTGGTATATGAAAGGCATGATCAGGCAGTACTGGTAAAAGCCTTCGTCGCCAAGATCCTTGTCTCCGATGGTATGTTAACGTACGTGGACATTGATGGGATCGTGGAGGCTTGCACTAGCATTAGCGGGTTTGCGTTGAGATGCATGGAAGGGATACGAACTGGCGAAAGCACTGTCCGAGGTGGCCCATATAGTAGCTGTCGGAGAAACGACGCAACTGTGTCATAATGTGCAACAATGGCACGCCAGAGCCAATCCACAATGGACATCTGACTGTTGTGATGCGGGCTATGGGCGGCGACGACAATTTGCCAGTTTGGTTCAATGCAATACTGGGGAAAGGGCTCGGAGCCGGTGGAAACGCGTCGCGCTGCACTCACGGCCCATTTCCTACCAGGGTGTGGCCACGTGTGTTAAGACAGAGTACAGACACAGAAGAAAGAGGCCACAACGCATACGGGTACATAACTGACTCAGCTCTGTACATAGGTACTTCAATTTAGTACTGGAATCCAGACTCAGCGGTGTGGGCAAGGTAGACTAAATTAGTGCTAGCTATTGGTGGCTTTACGATAGTAGGGGTGAAATTAGAAGTCAGGAGTGTGGCAATACGGCTGGTAAAACGGAATCACTCCGTTAAAAATACGGTGTGATACCAATACGGTGGCAAAACGGTGGGTATATGGTCGGGCGCCTAGACGAGCAAGCTGGTTGGTTACAAAAAAAAAGGGGGGCTATAAGTACCTGCTAACATCTACTAACACCTGGTACCATCTACAGTTGCAGAAATGGCCATTTATTTTAATGCTTGCTTGGACGAGAAGCCTCTAAAACTGGAAGCACATTACGCAGGAAATAGGAGGCAGGCTAGCAAGTTTTAGGAGATTTTAGTCTAAAAGTGAGAGCTTGACGGGACCCCGAGTTCTCTGATATCTATGGTCGTATGTATCAGACTGGCAGCTAAGTTGACTTATACCCTCTGATTATGTAGCTACTACACACGTGTGTGGTTAAATACTCAGACACATCAGAGTGTCTACTTCTGGCCCCAATGTTTAAATGACATAGCCGCCCATTATAGGATCACTCCGTCAGTCCTTTCGGTCATTTGACGGGTATCCATAGAAAGGATTATTCAGGGCGTTCTAACGCAAGACTGAGTAAGTGTTGGCATGCTAGCCTTTCCTAATTTTGTGGAATTGTGGTTTGCGCCTGAAGTGACGAAGAGTTACTACCTACCGTACGAAGACATGACCTTTATTCACCAGGTTCGAAGGGAGATTAGTAGATAGTAGCGGCGCTGTCTTCAGCACACAGGTACTTTCGAATCATAATTTGGCGTTCATGTCCTTCACGAAAGTAGTTCGGCCCCTGTTTGGCCTAATATCCACATGCAGTAGAGTCGTAAATACGAGGCCGCTGTCACAGTTTCCAGTTCTCCATCAACGCTGAGCTAACAAGGGTGTGGTACATACATTCTCAAGACCGGAAAATCATGCACACCCAGCATCACCCGCCCCGCTGGTCCAGTTACCTTACTAGGATAACAATTGAGGGTCGATAACCATCTGCAAATAGGGTAAATACTTTTTAGGTTACCTTGCTATATAATCTGACTCGCAGAATGCAATGGAGCAATGTGGAGATGGAGATTCATTGCACTGGGACGCAGCATCATAATCACCCAAAGAGGAATTACCCAATTGGGAGTAAGACTGCTCAAGGCTCTACCAATATTCGGCCATACTAAAGGCCAGGAGGGTTGAAATTCGTCTACTTAAGCGTGATAAGGGATAATAGACAGATTTTTGAAAGGGGTTATTCGAATTTCACATTGTCTCGCTTCCTTCTCTCCAGCTTACAAATCACCACCAACCGCCATAATGGCCACCATGAATAAAATATTCGCAGGATATGCTGCGCGGCAGGCAGTCCTCGAGGCCAGTATAAATCCACTAGCCAAGGGTGTCGCTTGGGTGCAGGGCGAGCTCGTACCGTTGCACGAAGCGCGCATTCCGCTCCTCGACCAGGGCTTCATGCACAGCGACCTTACCTACGATGTACCATCTGTCTGGGACGGCCGGTTTTTCCGACTGGACGACCACATGGACCGCCTAGAAGCTAGCTGCGCAAAGATGCGACTGAAGATTCCCCTGCCCCGCGAGGACGTAAAGCGAATTCTCGTCGACATGGTCGCCCAGAGTGGAATCAGGGACGCCTTTGTTGAGCTCATTGTCACTCGCGGCCTGACTGGGGTGCGCGGCGCACGACCGGACCAGCTCCTCAACAACAACTTGTACATGTTCATCCAGCCCTACGTATGGGTCATGGATCCCGACGTGCAGCCGCGAGGCGGCAGCGCCATTGTCGCGCGAACGGTGCGCCGCATCCCGCCTGGCTCCATCGACCCGACAATTAAGAATCTTCAATGGGGCGACTTGGTCCGCGGCCTGTTTGAGGCGTCCGATCGCGGTGCCACGTATCCATTCCTGACGGACGGCGATGCGAATCTGACAGAGGGCTCCGGGTTTAACATTGTGCTCATAAAGAACGGTGTCCTATACACGCCCGACCGGGGAGTCCTCCAGGGCATCACAAGGAAGAGCGTAATCGACGCGGCCCAGGCTTGTGGTTATGAGATGCGCGTTGAATTTGTACCTATCCAGGCTGCATATGAGGCTGATGAGATTCTGATGTGCACGACCGCAGGCGGCATCATGCCCATCACAACGCTGGATGGAAAGCCAGTCAAGGACGGCAAGGTCGGGCCCATCACCAGGGCAATTTGGGATAGATATTGGGCCATGCATTATGAGCAATCTTTCAGCTTTGCAATTGCATATGGCGGCCCTCTAAAGAACGGATCTTGATTGTTCATTAAAAAAATAGAATAGTGAATAAAATGACTTCGTATCTGTCCTTACTACAAGACTTTGTCGCTGTGCCGTGCAGCGTTCAATCGAGAGAAAATTTAGTAATCACTATCTCTTACCCAAAAAGATATTGTCTTGCGTCTCCTCCGTCGTTTGATCTACTACTTTGGTCAATGACAGATCCCCACCAAGTCTGAGAGTCGTCGCTGGCCCAAACTTCCTCGAGCACAACTTTAGCAGTGAGAAACATGTCGTAGCGTGTCTTTTCGTTCCACCAACTGCAATAGTCAATCGCAATCTGACGCAGGTGCTCATCTTTAGTCTCACAGCCGGCCAGGAAGACAGGAAGAAGTAGCTGTTTTTGCAGCATCGAGGTGTAGCGGCACGATTGGACGTGATTGAGCGTCTTGCGGGCGAGGAAACACAGAACAGGCGGGGCTGGACCCTCGCGCTTCCACTTAAAGACACGTGCAATGTAGATGAGCAGAGCGTATCGCCACGCCTCTGTGCAGTGATAAAAGTCTTCCTTGTTGTGTGCCATGTCTTCCAGATCAGGGTCCCACGCATCGGCCCCCGCGAGGTCGTTCAGAGCACAGTAGTCTGGGTCAGTCCAGGCGATAATGTCGCGCTCCACCACCAAGACCGGCTCCATGTCAAACTTGGCGCACGTCATGCTCGCCACTACCTCGATTTCTCTCGCATACGTCCCCAGGCGGATCATGTGTCGGAAGAGTGCCTCGGGACAGCCCGAGACGCCGTAAAACGTCTTGTCGTTGTCCCCGTCACGGTTGAGGAAGTTTACAATGGATAACTCGGACAGAACAGAGCCTTGGCGACTAGTGAGAGCGAGCGTGACATCCCACCAGACCAGCATCTCCAATCGCGCCTGCATTCGCGGAGTCCTTGTGAGGCCGACAGCCTCGGTTGCCTGTATCATGCCGTACGCGCGTTTCAGATGAGATACCCACGGGCCGTGTGCTGAAGTTGCGCACTTGCATCTGTTAGCCATGCTTCGAGTCAACCTGCACTACGGTGCGGCAAAACATACATCTAGTGTCATGAGAATCAACGCCGCATCCAGAGAGGTAGTGTCAAGTTGCGAGACTTGAGACATGGCCTCCATATCACTGAGCATGCGCAGCGCCTTCCGTTTATGATCTGTTGACTCGTTGGCCCAAGATCCAGTATCTCGATTGATGTGTTTATAAGACAGTGCCAAGATGGAGTGGAGGAGAAGCTGCGAGCTGCGGGCGGTCTCGATGTCGAAACGAAATGGATTTGCATCAAAGTCATGGGTTAATGGAAGAACACAAAATTCTTGGTCGTCTTAAAGCCGTTAGAGCAGAGACATTTTTCTTCGAGAATATCAAACCTACATCAACTGAGCAACTGGGTTGTTGCAGAGGCCAGGTTGCATGATGCCTGTTGAGGGTTTATCAGCGGTAAGATAATCTCCTCAATATCCGAAGGTGCTAAAGTCGGTTCTTTATTCGGAGGCGAGTCCTCGCTGGATAGTGTGTCATCTGGAGATAGAAGAGGCATATCTGACTCAAAATAAACAGGGAGCTGGTCAAGGTCACCGAGCGGGTCGGCGCGCGCTATGAAAGACTGGCCTGAGTTGGTGAAGGAGTTCATCAGACTCATATACGGCCAATTAATGCCGTTGTCCTGGCAAAAGGCCTCTACCAATGGGTGTGGGATCGCATTGCTCACAACCTCTTCATCCTCAGCGGATGCCGGGGGAGCTCGCGCCGTTTCGGCGACAGCCAGGTTCATTGGTGGAAGAGGCGCCCCAGATACCATATCGCCGGCAATCGCCTCGTCCTCGCGAGATGCTGATGCAGCGTTTGATTGCGGTTGCCTTGTCAGAGTTGTCGCAGGACGAGATGCGGAGCACAGGGCTCCTCCAGTTAGGCAAAATGTCGGACCGTAGGCTGACGGGCGATTCCTGCGCCGCCGTTTTCGACTGTACGAACTCACGAACTTGAATTCGCGAGGGGGCTTAGCTGCCGACATGATAAATCACAAGCATCCACGCAAAAAAGGTTATGAAGTTATGCCGAAAAGGTAAAGAGGAAGAAGAATGCCTCCATTACTTCCAGACCAATATCGGAGAGTAGGGTTATCTGCGGGGATCCGAGTCATTCATTCCCCAACTTACCCCAGCGTGGCGGACCAGCGGAGAAATGCTAGCCCCAGAAATCGTGAGCTGAAGATTGGAGCGGCGTTTCGTTAGTTGGTCGCCCTAGCCTAGAAACAAGAATCTGCCTCTACGCAGTCTAAAAAGAGCATGAGCGATGTTCTCCTTGTTGAATCAAGAAGGCTCCCATCAACGACCTACGAAAAAAGCCATCATCTGTACCGATGTCAGTTCGCGTGCATAGCTTGAGGACTACTGCAGGCCTGTCAAGGAGGTCATTTGTACTAACATGCTGGATGGCATGGACAGTGCATGCACCGAGGCTAACTGACAAGGCCTCGCGCGCATTTGCCAACAATTATACATAATAATGCTATGCTCTTATTCCGATAAACAATTTTATGCGGCAGTCTCATATATTCGACAAGAACTAAGCAACGAAGAAAAATAGAAATGAACCAGTGCAGTGAGTTCGTAAGCATAGAGCGTATCATGGACGGAATGAAGTAGATCTGTCTCCCACAGAGCCCCCTCACACCTTAACACAATTTCTGCTGAATTTTATTGCAAAGTGCATTAAATTATAACGGCAACTTCAAAACTACAGACAGCTAACGTGTTATCTGTTGTCAAAGGTGGGCGCGGCCCACGTAATTATCGGCTCAATCGCGCCAGTGCACAACGCTAATGACGGCGTTGGCCAATTATGGCAATGCCCAATACGGTAGTATCGTCCCCAGGCTATGGCTGTTCCTCTTCGTTATCCATAACTAGATGTTGATCTCCTTGCTTTGAAAACGTATAATGCATGTCTACGCAATGCATACTCAATCTTATGCATGGCAACTTTGAGTCTTTCAAGTCAAGATGGGTAAAAAAAGCCAAAACTTCCCTGGCTCTCCTGTGGTGATCACTTTGGGCGGCGTAACAGCTAAACGCGCCTAGATGGAGCCGGCCGCTGCCGGGTCGCATGAAGGATGCAAAGCAACCACCAGAGCAAACGTAACTGTACGTCGTGAAACTTGGCCAGGCATGCTTTCTAACAATGAAAACGGCATACCCCCTCATACTCAGCGCCACAATATAGAAGTAAAGCAACTACGTATGCCTGTATGAAAACCTTGTATGGGAGGCGCAACAAGGCTCGCGACGTTGCAGCAACTCATATTAAAATATATTGTGGCTGAGTCACACTTTCAGTCGCGTCATTCTCCAAGGCCTTACCCCGCAGCCGCTAGACAGGTCACATTCGTAGCCTCTCCAATCTTTCCAACCGCGCCTTCAAAGGCGAAAGCATTCCCCGCGCGCCTCGGATAACTGTGACTAGCTAATTATGGCAAGTCAACCTGACCATGATTTATATTCCGACGATTCAGGGCATGATGCTGCAGTCCAAGACAGTGAAGACTTCTCACCGACAGATGGATACTTTCAACCCAGTGTTGATGGAAGACAGCCGACAGCCGCTGGAGGCTCAACAAGTGGATTACGAGCTCCATCTCATGCTGTGCCACACATACCCGATGTCATTGTAGAGGATCCAACATTGTCTGAGCCACAGCGGGCAAAGGAAACAGAAGCATTGCAGCATGTCCAGCAAAATGCATCTGTCTCGGAGGAACCTCTTGCAGAACCTGTGGCGCACTCAGGCCATCCCGCCCAGGATGCTGATAATTCAGGTCCAATGCAAAGCTTTCATGGAGATGGAGCAGAGGGCTTGGATAGGTCAAGCCATGGCCTCGACCTGGCAGTTTCTCAAGCATCCCCTTCTCATGCCTCCCAGCATGCCACACCCACAGCAGCAACCAGATTTCAGGCTTCAGGGCCCATGCTTCCAGTACAGGCAATCGATGCACCACCTGCCTACAGTCCTGCGAGAGCCAGTAATTACGGAACCGTGGCGCCTTCTACTGGTGAGCCCTCACCTCGGGCTTCAACCGAGGAGGCACCGTCGGTGTACAGTGAACACCAGCCACTTCTGCCATCTCAGACAGCTTCAGTAATTGGCAGTCTAGAAGGTGGTTCAGCTGGAACTGCAAATAAACTGTTTCACTCGAATAAAAGCTCCAAGGCCGTCGTCCTTTTATTAGCCATATTCTTCACTGCGGCATTCTCGTCTCTGATTACGGCTGCCATAATACTACTTCCTAAAAATTCCAAGGTATGTAACGGAATCAAATATCATGCTTGACCATGGAAAGTTGCTAAGGCGCTTTTATAGCCCGAATTAATCGATGTAGAGCCCATAAGCTTGCCAAACGACGAGCCGCCGTTAGTTTGGAAGCCGCCCACTGACTGGAAATGCAGGAATACTCCACTCAGGATTAATGAAGCAGCATATGGTCTTTCTATTGGCCGTGAGAGTAGCATAAATATCATCGAGGAAGGTTGGAATGGTGCCTCAGGATCTGCAGAAGCAACTGCGGTCCGAGTCTTTGGGGATATTGTTGTCCGCAGCTCCCCTCTCTTCGAGAGCGCAGAGGTGTCCTTGGATGGATTCTCCAACGATCCTAGCATCGCACCTCGATTCAATATTAATTCTGGACATCTTACTCAAAGTTACTACCTTTCTGATCCCCCGCCTGTCCTGGATTGGCCAGATGATGGTAGTGTCCCTTGTTACCAGGGGCGCATCACTCTGTCGCTGCCTGCGGGCACCACTTTCAAGACTTTGTCACTATCATCTGAGCAGTTTAATGTGCTGTTTAGAACGGGTCTCAATCTTTCAGTTACTGAGGGCTTCGCGGCGACTGCGAATAGTGGCAATATAATTGCCCCTGTCATCATGACTGCGGACGAAGGGTCAATAGCCCCATACAGGCTGCAGTCACCGAGTTCGCTCGTGGTCTCAGTCTCTGGGAATATTCAAGGCTGGTTTCCGTTGTACAACGAACTAGGACTATTGTCTGGATCTGGTGATGTCGTTACGCAGATTGGACTCAAGTCGCTGGACCTATCGAAAAATCCATCTACCGGGCTAGTGGCGAGCTCACGCGGAGGCAACGTCAACGTTACCTCAGTGCCACCACAGCGAACCAAATTTGGAGAAAGAGACGGCAAGTTCCCCCTAAGGGACTCTGCTTCCGTATTGCAGACGAAAATCGGCAACATTACTGCCAAGATGGCTATAGGTTCGCGTACCGAGTTTGACGTCGTACATGGAAATATAGATGTCGACCTGCAGCCAATTCTGGGCCACAGGGCACGAGAGCAGAATCGCAGTCCGCTGTTGAGCACTTTTTCCGAAGTAGGCAATTCGCAAATACGGGTTCGAGAGCCAATATGGACAGATGATATCAAATATTCAACAAACGACAATCCGACTCCGACCAAGTTTGAAGACATTACTCTGGCTCAGAGAACAAAATCAACGAACCGAAAATCCTTCCTCGCAGCGCTACCAAGGGGCGCAAGACTCCGTCTTCCTACAGACCTGTTTTACTGGGCTCGTTCCAATGCTACTAAGCAAGCTACCATGCGCAATAAGCCATGGGGTGATTTCGAGACACGACACTCTGCAGGTGATGGGAACCTACTGATCACATATCCGGACAGTTGGACAGGCCTCATCAAATGGCAGGGCACAAATCAGCATGCGACTTTTCTTGCCCATGGATTGACAATCCTCAGACAATGGGGCTCTTCCACAAAGCACATCGAGGCACGACGCGGTGCTGGCGACTCGGTCGTGAACATAGACAGCCAAGGAGGATCTGTAATACTGGCTATCGGGCAAGAGATACAACAAAACGAAACAGAACTGCTACTCGCACGCCCAGTGGAAGGCCGAGAAATTGATAATGCCGTCACAAAATAGCTAGGTGTTCTAGGCTTGGTATCCAAGAAAACAGCGGTGAATGGCTTTCGCTCCGTCGGATTTGTAGTCTAAGGGAGGCCAAATGGGGCAGCAATTTCCTCTACCAGTGCGACAGTTTCTCACATCAGAGTCTCATTCACATGGTTGTACAATTTTAATCACCACACTATATAAATAATCGCTTGAAACTAGAATTATTCAAGACTAGTGAATTTGCCATGTTTTGCTGTTTTATATTCCGCCAAGGCGCATTTAGAAAACGGACCTTAGAAATCTTCCAATGGCCACGCCTAGTTACGTATGGACGTGGACGCATGCCGAGTAAACTCCGAAGTATCAACCTCGCAACGACGACGATAGCTTGTGAAGCTAATGTATAAAATGAGGGTTTCTATAATCACAACGATGTTACAGTACACGGGCTGAGAGGTGCCTCTCAGCAAGTAGGGAGAATGTAACGTGATGGTGATGAGAATCTAGCAACTGCTGGAGAACTAAATCCGCCTCTATATACGACAAGTCGTAAAGCAGACAGTAAACAGTAAACCTATCTAGATCTGCAAACATGACCTGACCTTCTCGTAGCCCGGCTTTGACTGACGGAAGCTGCATCCAGTGATCGGAATGGTCTGGTCTGTGTTGGTCTTGGTCTGGTCTAGACCGCCAAGACTTGGTCTGGTCTGACGATTTCTCTAGACCATGGTCTAACTGGTCCGACCGGTTAGACCATTAACTTCTATAAATAGATTTAAGCTGAGATGAGTAGCTGATGGTGGCTTGTATTTCCTACTACTAGACTATGCTTGTTTGCTTTTTTTATGTAGGTCCTCTTTATGTACTTGATGAAAAGGGGTAAACTTGCTTTCTTCTAAAATGGTAGCTAACTAGGAGTAATATGAGGCATAAATTATGCTAGTCTGTTTGTAATGTTGACGCCAACGTCCTTTACGTTGTCTCCCGCCGCTATACCGTCACTAGCTCCTATACTAGTAGCCTCTATACTGTTAAGTGCATCTACCTAATACTCTAATCCACTGGATGAGTTTGTTTAGGATGGTATTGTATATGTGAGGCGTGAAAGAATAGTAAATAAAGGGTACTGTATGGGTTCTTTATATGTCTGGAAGTATGGCGTCTAGTATGTTTGAGCTAGCGATAAGAAAGAAGTGTATTATTGCTATGAGTGTGTTGTTGGGAAGTATAAGTAAGAATTGTTTGTTATTAATGGAACTATGAAAGTCTGGAGCCATCTTGAGTAAAAGCATTAAATTGACTCTTTTACTGGTGTAAAGAAAGGCTGTGTGTAGAAGTTGGTCTTTGATTAGTAGAGGGATGGAGCTGCTTCTAATGTATTCTTCTGGAAGGACTTGATTGATAAGTTTAAGGAGCTGCTTATTTGCTAGATTGTATGCTGTTATATTGCCTTTTTTTAATTGGAGAATTAATATTTTTGGGAGCTTCTCTTCTTTTTGAGCCTTGCATTGATGAATTACTTGCCTAAGGCGGCATGGATAATTTGAAGTTGGGTAATGAATGCCTTTGTGTTAAAGAAATAGTAACTTAAGGAGGAGCTCTATTAAATATGCAGTAGAATCTTAATCTCTTTTGATCTCTGGACCTTACCTAATGCCTATGCTGTTCTTGGTGTTGTAGTAATGTGGATTGATGCCACTGGTAGGCGATGATCTATTGTGTTAGGTATGCGGCGTGTGTATGGCGAATATAGCGGCGAGACTATTGGATCTGTTGTCCTTGAGTTGCTAAAAGAGTATAATATTAGTGGGGATTTGGTTGGATATTTTATGTTAGATAATGCATTGTTGAATGACACTGCTGTGGAGGTTATCCTTAAAGACCATTGCCTGTGGATGAGCCCTTAATAGTGTTGCTATTGGCGGCTTTGCTGCTTAGGTTATATTATTAATCTCTGCTGCTAGGCATTTCTTATGGGCAAAAATTGTGAGAAGTATCTTGTAAAGCTAGAGAAGCATTATCTATGTGGTGACTATGTAAAGGTGGAGGAGCTGTGGAAAAAGTTTGGGTGCTTGGGTCGCCTCTATAACCTGGTATGATATATTAGGCTTACTTTGTAGCGTTGTGAGGAGTTTGCTTTAGTAGTGATAGGTGGGGATCTATCTGTATTTGATGGGCTTGATCTAATCTAGAATAACTTGATATGTTGGAACTTGTGGTTTTATTTTATTATAAGAGCATTGAATGTATGTGAGCGTTTAGAGCTATTTTCTGCCTGTTATGTGCCTGCTAAAGGAAGCTAAGGGGTTGCTAATTTTAAGTTAGATGGGCAGTATTGGTTTGAGCTTGAAAAAATCGAGCTTGCCCTGAAGGACTTTTACGCTGTAACTTTGCTTATGGAAGGGAAAAGGTTGTCTTTGGCTGATTGGTTTTTGATACTAGACTGCCTCCTTTGAGAGATTAGCGAGATAAAGGATTACTATTATGATATCTATATTGAAGACGACAATAATTTTACTTGGACCTATCTTTAAAGCTGTGTAGATGCCGCTTGGTCGAAATGTGCTGAGTACTACAATAACCAGTAACTGAATTGGCGATATTGTTTTCTGACCGATATTGATCTTCTATTGGCATATTATGCGGCATAAGTACTCAACCCATATTGAAAGTGGGCATGGTTTAGATAGGAGTGGGTTCTTTTAGGGGATAGTGATAAGTATAAGTGGTTTTAGAACGCATAATTGGCAGTGAAATAGCTTTGGGAGGTAGAGTACAAGGGAAGGTACCCTACTGAGATAAACCTACCGCTAGTTTTTAAGGGAAGAGATCTAGATCTAGTATTTGATTGATAAAGAGAGTATAAGTGTATTTGTGTAGACGCTCTGGACTCTGCTGCTGATTTATATGAGCAATATCTGTCTATTGATTGGCTTTATGACGATGAGGTAGGCTATAAAGAGGCAATTGCTTTTTGGCTGTGCTGATATGACTCTTAAAGAGATCTTGCTTGTTTTGCTCTAGATATGTTTGCTATATTACCTATGTTAGATGAATGTGAATGTCTGTTTAGTAGCGCAAAGCTTACTGTTGTTGATTGTTGGGGTAGGATGAAAGTAGATATAATAGAGGCGTGTGAGTGTCTATGAGCTTGGTATGGGAAGCCTTCCTGTGAAGATGATAGTGATGATGAGAGCTGTGAGGCATGAATGAAATAAAATAGTTAAAAGACATAGTTCCCTTATTTTGCTTGCGCTCTTGGTTATTATTTTGAGCGTATTGTAGAAATTGCTAAATTGGGTTAGCTTTATTGGTCTTGTTGGTCTAACTGGTCTGTCAATTTGGCAGACCGGTTTGGCTTGGTCTGGTCTGGTCTGACTCCCCAGACCAACCATACCAGACCATTCCGATCACTGGCTGCATCAGGCCTACGATGCGTTGCTTGACGAACAAGTCAACAGTTACAACAATGGGGCTACTGAGGGTGATCACACATGCTGAGGCGAGAGAAGGCCGGCCATTGTTGGCGTTGGATGTGTAATAGGAAGCCTGAAGATAATTGCGTGGGCCAAGTAGGCATTCGATTGCTGGCTGTAGCAGTAAAATGCTTATTCGTATTGGTAGTATATCGTGGGTAGTATGTCGTGGGGCCACAAAATGCAGCAGGGGTATTAAGCTGCTAGCCTTATACTTCACTCCCGAGTCAAGCAAATGGGGTTTTACCGGAGCTAGTTTTGTGTCGCCACTGGTGAGCTACAATATCTAGATGATTGCTGATAACATAATTTCAGATATTTTGGTGGCTTAGTCAATCGCTGATGAGAAATGACTCTTTCGTAGATAATTCAAGTATTCAAAAGCGAGGATTTCCTAGACTGGGGCTGCATCAATCTTAACTGCATCACAAAGAAAGAGCCAAAACACGAAACTGACAGAGAGACTCAACGCAAAACCGCAGAGGTCAGATAATTGACCTAGGAACGTTTACTTAGCGCTGACAGGTCTACGGATACGACTCCATTGTTTTGGCAGTAATGGTGGTTCTGCAGATTTTTCCAATCTGCAGGTTTCGTTGATCATGAGATTGTCGGATGAAATTTTTTAATCCGCAGGCTTCTCTGCTCTCCGTAAGGGTCCATAGTTCCGGTACCAGGACATAGCTATGAGGTTGAGATTCTAGTAAGCTATCTATATTAGCTCTTTCTTAATTTGTCTGTTCTGAAAACAAAGGAAACTAATCCAACATAGGGAACTGCCTCTTGCTATGTCGATACAGACGATCACTTCACCCGTATTACGGATAGTGAGACTGAGAGAAATGCAAAAGAAATATGAAGCCTGCCATCTTGTAAAATTGAACTAAAGTAGCCCTATGGATTGCTTGAGGAGGTTCACAGAGCTCTGCAAAGTTTCTGTTCTAGCGGTGTGGCGTATAACCTATCCACAGTAAGACTAGGTTTACTACGGCCCGATTACCGTTCTTTCACGGGCCTAACCGTAAAAGCTTAAGATTTCGGATAAGAAAAGGTTAATTTACTGCTTTCTTATAGCAACATCCGCAATTGGCTGGGCAGCTGCGATGAAGCTTCTGTGAAGGCTTCCATGACAACAGTCGGTATCGACATGACTCGCTTGCCTCGGTGATTTCTCGTAGTTGGTAGAGGCATAAGGAACTTACTTGATTGAAGCAGATTTTGCTAGTGCTTACCGCGAGAGCTTGAATTGTGAAGCTTGCTGGAGGTTGGATATCCCGCAGAATATAGAAAAGCAGCTGGCGACGAGTATAAAGACGACGGTCGGTAGCCAAACAGTGAAACAAGAGGAAACTGGCATCCAACCTGCTACATTCACACATCACTACTTCCATTACAACGCTGGTCAGCGACAATGAGATTCTCAGGACTTATTGTTACTCTTTTGTCTACCACTCTCGTGGGTGCAGTTCCGCTAGTTGAGAACGCGGTGCCTGTAACAACAGAGTTGGGAAAGCGAACCGCCCAGAAGCAATTGAAACCCGGTGTTACAACAGTCTTCCAGGGTCTTGCGTCAAAGGTCTTTGTTGGGCTCGTCAGTTTCATTCACGAACCAGCAGGTCTTGCTGGTACTGGCGACCTCAGCATCAACGCTATTTTCGCCGATGGCATGACGGATGCCATCAAGAAAGAGAATACCGGTGTCCTGTTCAAGGGACAGGAAACCACCTACAATGCTTTCTTCAGTGCACGCGACTTCTTTTTATCGGTTTCAACAAGTTCAACCAACAACAATGCGGCCTTTGACACCAAAATGTTCCAGTTTGATCCGGTATTTGAGGACGTGTGGGCATCTATTAGTAATTCACTCAACGGTCATCTCAATGAAGCAATTCAATTTACCATGACCGTTCAGAATCAAGGCACAAAGGGTATGCAGCAGTGCGAGGTCATCAGTGGGTTTCTATTTGAGCCCTCTACGTGATCTTCAACCAGGCGCGGAGAAGTCGGGAATGGGAAAGACAAAGCATGACCAATGTTTATTTAGACTTGGATAGGGATATCGTTACATGTAACAGTCGCCACTTCTGGTAGTCGCACGGACACCAATATCTAGGAAGATACCATCATTAATAGACACGCTTTTCACTCCCGCACACAGCAACACTGACAATGGTGGTAACAAAGAATCCAAAGTGAGTGGCGATAATAATAAATTGAGACCTTGTGTACTCTTCCAAGTTCCATACGTCTAAAGGGCGAAAAGTTCTGGCTGTCACGATGGACATAATTGCGAAGCAGATATGTAAGATTGATTTGTATTGACTTGCTAGTTAAAACTTCGAAAAAGAACTTGTCCCTTTGTACTACGAAAAGGACAGGAACAAAGGGAAAATGAGCTAGCTATAATGCAATGGGCATATTATTGATACAACCTTCGGACAAAATCCTAGTTTTGGCTCGACTTGCTTAACAGTCTACAGATGAAACTCGGCTACCATTGAGCTACCCTATATGACTAGTGCACACTAGGCTGACGAACTTGCTAACTTATTATATTCCAATCAGCTTCTTACCGTAGATAAACTCCGCCTATGTAGTTTTATCGGGAAAAATTAAGCAGGTCTACTGTAGAATTTTCAGTTTCGAGGCAATTGCCGTACTCGTACAGCAGCTTCAATTGCGATACATCCTTTGGCTTTTTCGACTGGGAATTTACGCTCTAGCGAACAAACAAGTGGCAATGTATTGCTACATTGTCAAGCATAACGTGGCTACCCCGAGGAAGAAAAAGTCGTAGATAAGAAGAGGGCAGCTGGGATCTAGCTGGAGTGTATCAACAACGACTTTACGATCACTGGACAGGAGGTCTGTTGGTTCAAGACAACCCGCGGGCGCCACACTTGCCCCTCTCTAAGAGGTGGTGTTCTCAGCGGCTATGCAATTGGTGACTTGGTAGTATACAAATGTAGCTACCGCTGCAGGAGGAATTCCTCCTGTATACACAAACTGCCGTCATCAGGCTGCCCTGCATAGGTTGATTTATGAGTCAAGTCAGCAGTAGCAACAAACCCATCTCCAGTTCTCTCTACGCGACTGAAACTTGCCCTTGACTCGTCGCGTTCTAACACGTGCTGCGGCATGAGTTGGGGCATCGTGTAAGCGCTAGCGGCCTTTTCTCTGTTATATCCGTTAAGGCTTGTCACGCCAACATCTGCTCGTGGCTTATGTACGGAAGCGGTTAATTTTGGTCCGTGGCTTTTGAAAAAAAGAATAAAAACCGCCATTCAAGCCATAGCTAATTAAGCCGAGTTTTTAGTTCACCCCAGTGTGTATTTTACTGCGCTTCTGCACAGTCGCAAACTTGAAGTCAGCGCCGCATGTAATATAACCAACAATAAAGCGAGCGATAACACTACTAGCACAGCCCATGCAGACAGCAGCCGAGTTAGCAATTGGGCACAGTTTTGAAGCGCGCCATTGGGCAATATCTTCTGTAAAGATGTAAGTGGACAGGTATTCCTTCAACCTAGCTGTTACGGACTTTCTGGATCTGATTGGCTAAAAATGTGTTTTTTTGCATCTAAAGATAGCATGTGTAGTCGTTTTTGAAAAACAGCATGGCAAAATATCCACTTCTCATGTAGCAAGCCAGACCGTCCCGATGCTGCTAGGAAGCCGCTAGCTACTGGTAAGTGTGTCGGGTTATTTCTCGAGAGGTTTGGACCTTAGTGGCATGTTAGCGCTGACAAGACAAACCCCATCTCCGAATTGACGTTTTGCTTACAAAACCAATTTGTCTGGCCCTGAGCTACAGTCAAGTTTATCGCAAATCAGCCAATTCTTTCCAGTCAACGGTCTAATATCCCTGGGTTTTATTTATCTTAGTTGCCTTACTCCTTCGCCAACAACCAAAAATTGACGTTCGAATTCACAATCTATAACCACAAATGGCTGCCAAAACGACCTTTTTCGACATCCCTGCCGGCAATGGTGGCTGCGTTGCACTGAATCCATGGAAGAGTAAGTCTAACTCCAATGCTCCAATGAGCTGCTGGGATCCATGATGCTCGGGCTAAACCAAATCCACTTGTGATTGACTTGTGATTGCAGTTCGAATAGCCCTCAATTACAAGGGCATGGACTACGATACGGTCTGGGTTGAGTATGTTGAGCTTGAAAAGAAACTGAGCAGCTTGGGCATACCACCCAATCCAAGTGTAGCACCCTTCAATCCAAAATACTACTCGCCTGCACTTCAACTCCCCGACGGTGCGAATTTTATGGGCACTCTCGAGTGTGCCGCCGCCCTGGACAAGCTACAGCCCGAGCCCTCGCTCCGCCTTGACAACGGCTACGTAGAAAAGGCAAGCCAGGCAGCCATGGCAGTTGTTCTTGGCAACATTGGCGACTCTTTTCCGGCATTTGCAGCAAAGTGCCTTACCCCTCGTGACCGGGAATATTTTGAGCGTACGAGAAGTGAGTGGATGGGCGTTGGCTCATTTGCTGAATTGGCAAAAGATCCTTTAAGAACAGGGGAGAAAGGTTGGGTGGCATGCCAGGAAGGGCTGAAAGCTTGTGCAGAATTGCTTGCTGAGCACCCGGATGGACCGTTTGTGGAAGGAAAACAGTTTAGCTATGCGGACTGCATTTTTGGATCACTTTGGATGACGTACAAGAGGGTGGATGAAGCATTGTTTGCCAAGATTCTCGCGTATGATGAGCGTCTGCAGAAGCACTACGATGCCTGCGAGCCATACCTTAAGCGAAGCCGCGACTGAGAAATTCTTGTCGTTTCGTTCTGTCAGGGTCATTCCAAGAAGGCAACACAGCACAGGCAGCTTGGGCAAAATGGAGAATATCGCTATCTGCACAATGGAAACCTTACTCTCTCGATAAGAATGAAGTGTGTTTAAAATATTCAGCGACTGAGTAGGTGGCAAAATAGTAACTTGGATTTTCCAACGTACTAGTTTTTAAACAATCGCCTTGTTGGGGTACTTATAGTAACCATAACTCTAAGACGCTGGTTACGAATCAATAAACGGCTTAATTGCCACAAACTGGCCCTCTCTCGGCTGCTCCCGCTCTTATTATCGATTAATAATATGACGAGTCTATCCGCCGTCTCTATCTCGAACTCTATCCCGCTTAAAATTCGTTGAGTTAGCTGGCTATAGCGGGTGTTGACATCAGACATATCACATGTCTCAAATTACTAATCCCAAGCCACTAGATGCGCTGCTTACTTTTCAGCGCAGGGATACCAGAAGACAAATTTCGCAGCCAGCCCGCAGACGAATTTGTCTTTACCGGTGTGTGGGGCGATCTGCCGAAAAGTATCTTGACGGGTAGAAATCTATTTAAGATCTATATAGATGCGCCACTCTGATGAGGAAATAGTGTGCCATTAACCCATGGTTTCTCATCAAGTACAGGTTATAGTGTGAAATAATGGAGGTTTTCGATTTCATCGTCGTCGGCAGTGAGTCATAATCTTCTTGCGCCGAAAAATTGAAATTATTTCAAGCCTAACATCTTAATTAGGCGGTCCGGCTGGAGCATTGCTCGCCTCTCGCCTTGCAGAGGCTCGCTCAAAACCATCCGTACTGCTTGTCGAAGCAGGAGCCCCGCAGCCAACCGAAGATGATTTGGCTATATCAAACCGGTTTACACTTTTTGCCACACAAAAAGATTTGAACTGGGGCTATGCATCTGCACCCGAGAAGAATCTCAACAAACGAAACATCGATATAAGCAGAGGCAGAGGACTCGGTGGTAGTACCAATATCAACTACCAGTGTTGGACGCCACCAAACAAAGCTGCCATCGACCAATGGCAGCATCGCGTCGGCGGTGATGGCTTCTTCAGCTGGGAAGCGTCGCAGCGCATCATGGGTAGAATCGCCAAATACAGTGTCCGTGATCTAAAGGGGGACTTTGGCACTTCTGTACAGGGAATGACTGATCGGCTTGTGACTGAATATGTGGCAAACCCTGTTCACCAGGGAAATGGATCCTTTGGAGTCGAGTATAGCTCACACCTAAAACAAGGAGACGCAAGACTTCTGGACGGTATGGCTAAACACGGCTTTGCCAGGAATCCCGACATGCTTTCAGGAAACACCATTGGTTTTGGTATTATGCCAGCTTCTTCCTATGATGGACGCTTTCGACAGACTGCATCTACCGCATTCCTTACCGACCCGCCGCCAAACTTGACAATAAGAGCTGGCGCACAAGTTACACGAATTCTATTCAAAGACAAGACAGCCAAAGCAGTTGAAGTTGCTGGTAGTGAGATAACTTTTGAGGCGAGGCACTCTATCGTCTTATCTGCCGGTGCTATCGACACACCTAAGCTACTGATGCTTTCTGGCGTTGGTCCGCAGGATCACCTCGCTGCGCACAACATTCCATTGATCGCCCACGCACCCGCCGTTGGACAGCATCTGAAAGACCATTCGGCGTTACTGCTTTCCTGGAAGGTGGACGAAGAATTTGCTGGCTTACCATTGCTGCCCTCAGTTAGCCCAGTGCCGAACCAAGATATGCTCAACGTTGTAGTTGACTTTGATCACGACGAAACTATGATTAATCAGCCTGGATTCACAAAGCTGGCACAAGAAGACCAGGAATTTCTGCGACGAGCGGACACGGCAACTCTCGAAATATTGGCCGTTGCTAATTGGGTGGTCAGTCCTGAGAAGACACGTCCAAGCGTTACTCTTGTGCCAGTGCACTTGACACCACAATCGAGTGGTAGTATAACGCTTTCTTCGTCAGACTGGAAAGACCCGGCTGATATTAACCTCAGCTTCTTTAGCGATGCTGGCGGATTGGATCTTGCCAGCGCGGTGGCCCACGTTCGCAAGTGTTTTGATTTCATGGAAAAAACAGAGTCTCTGTCGCGGCACATCATCTCGCGCATCAGCGGGCCAAAATCAGATCAAGAAGAAGATGTCGTTGCGTTTGTGCGCAAGGAAACAAATACACTCTGGCACCCCTCTTGCACAGCTCGAATGGGTCCAGAGAATGACAGCAACGAGGATAGCGCCATTGATACGCACTTTAAAGTACGTGGGGTGGAGAATCTTAGAGTTGCGGACTTGAGCGTTGCTCCAATAATTCCGAATTTCCATCCTGTGTCAATGGCCCTCTTGATTGGTGCATGGGCAGCTGAAAGGATGATTGCAGAGTATGGTTTATGAGAAACAAGTTGGTTGGTGTTCTGGCTAGTCAGTCTCAGAATTATCTTGTGAGCAAAATGCGAAGCAACTTTATTTACTAGCGGAAAGATGCTTGAGTCGAAAAGGTCAGCTTGCCTACTTGGGCCTACATTAGCATGGTGTCTATTGTCAAGCAAAATTAACAGTACACTCCAAAGTAGAAATGATCTGCATTTAAATGCCGCTTGCAGACACTACCTCCAAATGATCCGTCAACATGGATCACGCTGGGCTGACAATTTGTCTTGTTTCGGGCTAGTGATTCCGTAGCTCTGCTTACGAACAACTGCTGGCACGCTGAAGTGACTAACACGGGCGACAGCCTGAATCTTTTTAAAGGCTGGCCGAGCCAATCAATATCCCTACCGTGCCGCTGGTCTTGCACTCATCCATTTTCATCTCTACCTTTCACTACAAAAAGTTGCGACTCTTGGGCATGTATATTGCACAGCATGCTGCACCGGTGCCGCTCAATGGCCTGGACAACATCTTCAAGTCTGAGAGGCTAGTCTATCGCCCTTTGGAAGACAATTCCGATCATAGGAACTTTCTGGAAAAGGAAATATGGAGCGATCCAGCTACAATGGCCTACGGAACACCATTCATGCTTGGGCCAACATCGAAACAAAGAGGCGAGGAGCGCGTCCACGGCATGACAAATGCAAAGAACTGGTTAGTGTGTCTAGTGTGCTTGCCACCTCTCCATGAGAACCAAGCGCCTACTCCCATTGGTTTTGTTGCGCTCTCGAATAGCAGCTCCCAACACATTCGCGTTGCGACTTTGTCAATTTGCATCATCTCTAGCTATCAAAGCAAGGGATACGGAACCGAGACATTGAACTGGGTGACGGATTGGGCGTTTTCATTTGCCAATGTACATCGACTAGACCTAAGCGTAAACTCATTCAACTCGCGAGCCATTCAGTTATACAAGCGCCTTGGGTACAAGGAAGAGGGCCGAAGAAGAGAGTTGGTGTTTTTGGGCAATCAGTATTATGACTTGATTGACATGTCCATCTTGCGGAGGGAGTGGTCGGCCAAGAAGTAGAAGCTTTGACTATTAGATGGTGATGGAATCAGCTGAGATCTGTAGTATGACAATACTGAGAACTATGGCAATAGAACAAGGCGCTTACCAGAGCTTGGTTGCATTTACGCCTTCACTTTGCGCTACAGGAAGTCTTTGTGCACTTTTCCAGTTTACAAATTCTCTTGCGGCAAGTCCATTATTCCCTCACGTCAGTATTTTGCAGGGAGCTTCGAGACAAGTTTTTTCCTATGTCGGCCAAGTCAGCCTTGTTCAACTGGAACTGCTTAGTATGCCAAGTTGAGCGTCATTCAGGAATAGATTGGGGCTGATGAGTAGAAATAAATACATTGGACCATGGCTGTGTTTGATGCTCCGAGCTCAAGATCAAGGCGCTTCCAATGGAAAAATTGACTTTTATCACTGATTACACTACGAACCCTGAAAGATCGTAGTGAGAGTACTTGCCCCAGTTTTCATAAAATAATACCTTAGGGTACATATAAATACACTAATCCCCACCTTATTTGATTAGTGACACATGTACTAATTTGTACTGAAATCTCCACTACTGCATAACTTCAGATCATTTTATTGGTCTATTAGGCGTTGCTAGGTACCTTCACTACGATCCTTCAGGGTACGTAGTGTATGTGTCCAGGCCGAAGCAGAGGCCCACCAGAAGCCAGCAAATGTGGCCCCTCCTTTTTATCCTCCATCCACCCCAGCTTTACTATTGTTTTTCTAAAGGCACACCCAACCCCACTGGCCCTACCCCCCAGCCTGCCTCGCTGCACCATATCGATTGTCGTAAAGTCGCCCCTCCCAGGAACATGCCTACATATATATACACACAAGACTCACGGGAAATTTTGCTGCTTAAATGGGCAGAACACCAAGAAAGTTGCCATGTCATGTATTCGCGAACCTTTAGCTCCTCCGCGTACAGCTTTTTGTAGTTCATGTTTGCTCTATACCATGTATACTCCGTACCACAGGTCGAGCTGATGAGGAAGCTACCCTACATACACAACGTCGTCCTTTGATTCACCCCAATTATTCACCACTTGAAAGCTGCCTCTCTCACCCGATCCTCTACTTCGGCACTGCCATCGCGCCATTCCTCAATCAGCAGACTGAATGCCTCACATTGGCTAGATGAAGATTCGGCATGTAAAAGACCCTGTTCAACCGCCGCACCCAGTCGCGTCTTCATGTACTGAAATTCCATCTCGCTGCACCGCTCTACCGTGTCAAATAGGTCCACACCCGGTCCTGTAAATTTGAATCGAAATCCCTTGGCCTCGGAGCACAAGGTCAAAGGAACTTGATCTTTAAACTGTTCGAGCGTCAACTGCTGGAAGCTGCCCTGGAGCCGCCATTTAACCTCCTTGTACTTGGGCGTTCTCGTTTTGATGACTGAATAAAGCATAAGCACCGCTGGTTCACTCCGAGAGATGACTGGTTCACTCCGAGAGATGACTGGTTCACTCTGAGAAATGGTCGGTTCACTCTCGCCGTCGACTCTCCCTGCCGTGCTACCTGGAGCGTTTATAGTTGGCCTGGCTGAGCCGATACCCGGAGACGATGAGCGATGCGAGGACAAGACGACCTCCTCGTCAGCCCCGGTATCCTCTGATACATACGCCTGGTATTTTCGTTTGGGTACCCTAGTAGCCCCATCATCGTTTGCTTGAACAGCAGGCATCGCTCGTGTCTGATCGGCCAGCAGCGGAGAAGCTTCCACGCGGGCAGATCCTGCACGTGTCTCAGGACCATGGCTGTGAAGAAACTGTGGTTGAGGGAGCACATCGGCCTGTGGATGAGTAGCCTCCCTCTCTTGTATCCAGTAAGCCTGAGTGCTTGTTGGCAGAGCCGCTGGCCTGGCCGCTGGCCGAGCCGCATCCACATTTGCATCTGCCCACATCTGGAGAGTCGGTTCATGGGTACCCCTTGACTGCGCAGCCCTGTGCTCGGCAATCTGTGACCGAAATTGACAATCGTCTTGCTCAGCAGCACGGAAACGATTTCCTAGTAGCCAAGGGGTCTCAATCTCAGCAAACTGAATCTGAGAATCCTGTGGAAAAGAAACCTGTCCATGAGAACTCTGCAGGGGACGACCTCTGACGTGTGGAACCTGTACAGGATATCCATGAATATGGTTAGGCTGGGTCTGGGGAGTCGTGTTCGGCTGGGTATTGGCATCTGGTGCCCAGGAAAAGGGCGCCTGAGGAACGTGGGGAGGGATGGCCTGCCAAGGGGGAGTCTGTGACCTAGGGTGCTGTGCCTGTAAAGTATGCAGCAGAGGAGCTCGCGACTGAGGTTCTTGTGGGTAGAACGTCTGCAAATGAGGGGCTTGAAAATAGGGAGCCGGTGTATGGGAGTCTTGCATTTGCACAGCTGGAGGATGGGCCGTCTGCAAATGAATATTTTGTAACGGTGGGACCGCCATATGTGGACTCTGTTTCTGGGGACCTTGCGTCTGGCGAGCCTGAGTATGGGGAGTTTGTATATGAGCATGTGTCGTTTCAAAAAGCTGCATTCGGGGGAGTTGTATTGGCGGAACTTGTGCCTGCGCACCCTGCACTTGAGATGTTTGTGTCTGAGGATCTTGTGATTGAGCACCTGGAACATGAGCAATGGGACCATCAAGTACCGATGCAACACGACCTTCTGTCAAAGGACCTTGCGTCTGCGGAGCTAGAAAATCGTGGCCTGGAGACTGAAAAGCCTGTATCCGAGAACCCTGCGTCCGAGCTGCCTGTTGTCGTGGATCTTGTGTCGGAGCAGCCACCTCCGGTGTTTGGCACGCTTCAGTCGTCTGTACCTGAGCAGGCTTGGCAGCCTGTGTCTGAGGGTATCGTGTCGGTGCATATGAATTCTGCGGGGTTTGCAACTCTCCAGTGGTTAGCATCTCAGAAGCTTCGATTGCACATGTCTGGACAGTCTTGGCAGACAGCGTCTGAGCAGTCACATCCACCCCTCGAGGCTGAGAATTCACAGCCGTCCATGTCGGCGTGGCTACCTCCGCTCGGATTTGTCTTGTGATGCATTCATTCACTGGCGCAGCAGGCGTATCGTCTTCATTCTCAACATCGGAGCAGTTTTGCGAGCCACCGCCTCGATTTTCTTGTTCCTCTGCCACTGTACAAGCCGCTGATACGGCAGCATCAACGTCCACCTCACTTGAGCCGCCAGGGACCGCTCCATGACATCCTTGACGATTCCATTCGCAGTTGCCACATCGTGGAAAAAGCGACCCTCCGAGTACTGTGCACTCAGCAAAAGCGCCTTGGTTCTTTTGACAACAATGGCACCGCCGTGTTTGAACGACGCCGGTAGCTTGGATCATGACGCTCAGCCATCGTATTCCCTTTGTCTTGTTGACCTTGTAAATAGCGGCCAAGTCTCCGTCAGTAAACTTCCGACCTTGCCGAATCTTGACATTTCTCTGGATTGGTTTTGCAAGAATTGCCTCGACCGAGTCATTCCAGAGTTTAATCCTTCGCATGGAGCCGATGTTATGGCCCTCAGCATCAATGATTTTCACGACTGGCATAATCAAGTCGTCATTAGGCTCATGACCTGCCGGTTCCAGGGATTCAGAGGTATTTTGGCCTTGAAAAAGGTCATCATGAGAATCTAGCCTGGTGTAGGCCGCCGTATCTGCAACTGTTTCACCCAAGGTAACAGACCGCGCCGAGACAGTCTTTTGCTTCTGAGCACCTCGCGGTTCCTCAATGGACGAATGTGAAGCTGTCTCCGAATCTAACGGCCGTGAAGTTTGTACCCGTATCGTGTCTCCTATCGCCTCCTCCTCGTGAGTGTTGGCAGGCATACGCCCGGCACTTGCTGCCATGGTGGCCTGGCTGCTGCCCGCCGTCGAAGGGACGTCGCCATCGTCATCTGAAGCATCGGAACCTTTAGCTCTTGCATGCTCTGCCATCCCAACATGTTTGCGTTTTCGCAACAGTTGGCCGCCGGCTGCTATTCCGTCGTTGGTTGTCGACTCGTCCTCGGGGCGGTTACGCTCCACTGGCAAACCTGAGATGTTTGTGCCAGCCAATGAACCACAGTCTCTACTCTACGTTTTGATCAGCCAGTTGACACAAAATGGAAGAGTCTGAGACGGTACTCACCTGAGACGATGGAAGCTGGGGAGCTTTTCCGATCCTGCCAGGATCAAAACCTGATGGCTGTTGATTTGCTTCGTCAGGCTGCACTTCCCGTACTTCGGCATCGCACTCGTATTTCACAGATTTCTTATCGTTCTGGATGAATGTCTGACCATGGTGGGTAGGAGCAGACTCCTGAGAGCCTTGATGGGAGGGGATCTCAATGGGATTCTCGCTAGATCCTAATGGACGGTCCGTTGTCGATGGCATTCCTTGTGGACGTTGATAGTTGTAGCGCTGGTTCCGGTTTGCTCTGATATTGATCCTATAGAAGAACTGCATCATGAGTCCGATAATGCTATGCAAAGTCAGAATATGCCAAGGCAGCAACAGGAGAGGAATCATTACACACCGTATCATGTCTACTGTAAACTGGAGTTTGTTGTGGTTGGGATGCGTCGGGTCATTTGGCCAGTAGGTGCTGCCACCATCATGGTTTGGAAAGAACCAGGCTTCAGTTAGTTCGGCAAGTCCTGCTCTATGTTCCGCACTCTCCCAGCACAGGAGCTCGGTGCCTTTGACGCCAGATCTGGAGATGAAGTCGCGTAAAAAGATTCGAGTATCCATTCCGAACGCCAAAACGCGCTCTAAAGTAGTGTCATGATAGTCAAGCGCTCTTCGCAGCTTATCAAGACTGAGCACGCGAGACGCAGCCTCTGGAACCGCGACGGCAGAGAGATTTGGCTTGGGACATATGTTGGAGATATCCATGGCGTATATGGGGGAGATTTTTTTTGATCAATCTTTGCATTGTTATGGTTTTTTTTTGTCCTCAACTGCTGGCCAACAACTATACCAGCACTGGATATCACGTTGGCGCGATGCGAGGGCGGCTGACGGTCCATTGACTGGCAATTCACCAGGAACTTGGAGTGCCAGAGACTTCCCAGCTGAAAGCTGCATTGTTTTAGGGGTATGCAAGTTGTGCTGAATCTGGCAATAGGTGCGTGCATAGCTGAGTGCCCAGGCAGCACTTGCAGAATCATTGGACAAGGCTGGTCCAGTTCTGGCCGCCACAGTCTGCACAAGCACGGGGTCGAACATGGGTTGGCAACCCTCCTGTTGAAATTATTGGACCAAAACAACAATAAAGTACATGGGAAGGAGAAAAGAGGAAAGAGAGGAAAGAAAGTACTCATGCAAAACAGAAAAGTCAACACCATGATTAATCTAGCCCTGAAACTGCGGGCTTTTTCCACGGGCCATGTCGAGTCCAAGTGGCTAGCGAGTGAGGCTGGGCATGGCGATGAGAGTTGAAGGTTTATCCGTAGACCACTATAGCAGACCTGCCTGATTATAGGGCGGGGCATGATTCTCAGTCTTTCTGGGTACATTGACGCGCTTTTCCGCGACGGACGAGGCGAACAGCCCCTCTACCACAATCCAGGCGAGCATGGGCAACAAGTACAAACTTGACTGGGATCGCTGAGCCAGAACCGGTCCCACAAATCTCAGCTTTACACTCGTGGGGTATCATTCTGAAGAGCTGGGTGGGGTTATTACGGGCCATTGTACCTGCCTTTGTCCACTGCGACCCCTGAAAGATCGCAGTGAAGGTACCTAACAAGGGCCTAATAGACCAATAAAATGATCTGAAGTTATGCAATAATGGAGAATTTAGTACAGATTAGTACATGTCTCACTGATCAAACAAGGTGGAGATTAGTGTATTTATATGTACCTTACGGTATTATTTTATGAAAACTGGGGCAAGTACTCTCACTACGATCTTCCAGTGTTTGTAGTGTACAGATAGGAATCAGCCGAAGCCATCACTTTCTCCAATTAAGGGCACCAAGACAAGCTGCTGCTTTACAGCGCCGAGAAAGAAGCGAGATGAAATCGTCCATTCTACAAAAACAACACAACACAAGCTTTTAACGTCACATCTTCTATTTGAGAGAGCTCATTTTAACATGAGATGCTGCTGCCTGCCTTTACGGCGTGGTATGTCTGCTGCCATCTTCTGAAACGGTGGCGTCGAGATGAAGTGGAGACGCGAAATTTTACCAACACAGCCGTGCTGGTATTTAGAACAGGATCCTGGCTAGTGGAGGCAACGACGCCAACCTTTGTGCGAGTGCTGGTGGTGGGTTCCGTGTTGTTTTGCTGGAATTACGGGGCTCCCCAACCTTCCTGTACAAGGCAGATTTGTACGGGAGGGTTAAAGTTTCTATTGAGCATGATATTACGCAGCTAACTACGCTTCACATCGGACATCGACACCTCTCGCGCAGGATATAGCGCCAGCGGTGTTATATGATCTCAAGCCTTGTCTTACAAAAACGTAGGGATTTTAATATAGAACGCTGTCATTGCTGAGGCTAAAATATTAGGTTTTCTCTATATGCAAGTTCTAGCAGTAAATGCAGGTCAAGGCGCGCTACCTTGAAGATTCTAAAAATCAAGAAAAGGGAACGCAGCTACAAGTTCCGAGCCAGAGTCCACGTTCCCATACTTGGTTATCCTGACGCCCCTCCCACTCAAATCTGAGCGGCCCCGGCATGCACAGTGTCGCAGTAATTGCTATTAATACTGGCAAGAGAAGCCCGAGTTTCTGCTCCCTTAAATTTTGACATGCTAGCGAGCCCTATTGTCATTCAAGTCTAGGAAGCGGTCAGTCGCTCCCGCCCTTCAAGAAGCAAATAGCGTAGGTTTGTGTAGGGGAAAAGGTCTATAAGTAGGGTGAATATGGCTTGTAATAAATATCTTCCCATTACCTTTTATAACTACCAAATGTCTCGTTCCCAGGAATCTGGCTGCCTAGGAGCAATAAGTTCTGGCACTGCCATGTAAGTTCGCCTGCCAAAACCTAATGGCTACCTGCTACATATGCCAAGCAAAGACAAAGACGTCCACAGAGCAAAAAATACTGACGAGCTTGAATTTAATTACTACAGGCAGAGCCCCATGGAGCGGTTTCTAGGAGAGCTTTACGATGACCATGTCGCCAACATAGCGCCGTCCACCACAACCGAAGATGACAGCTGGAGCACGGCTGCTGTGGCTGATAACGAGGACTTGGAGCAGCGATAGTTAAAGTTATAGCAGCTGAAATGTCTCTGGCAGCTCATAATACTACCTCGACTTCAAAACAATACTCTTTTGCATTACTTACTGAATCTGGTCGTGCCTGTTGTAGATCGTCATTTGTCGTTGTAAGATCTATCCATTCTTCTCATAGTGTCGCATCTGTCTTCCTTGGCCCCTAGTTGCCATGGATAGGCAAAACTTAAGATGTGTTGGCATCCGCAACTTCGTATAGCTAATTGATGCTTACGGAAAGGGGGTCAGTCAATGAGTGGCTGGCATTCCTTGCTCAGTTACGCAGAGAAAGCACTGGAAGCGACGCAAATAGTGAAAGCCAATATCTACGCTAAAGAATGATCAAGATAGGTGAACCTCTACTTGTGGAGGCAACTTCATCGTCTCCGTGAATAACTTGTTTAGACACCAATAGTTCTCTTTCTAGCAAGCGGGGTGCGCTACGAGGTTTGCTGCCCAGATACCATATTTCTTCGTAGTTTCAGATGGAGTGTAACAGTACCATTACGCATTGCGCTAAATGAAGTCTTTGTAAACTTCTTTATTTATACATTTCCTTGTGGCTTGTCCATCATTGCCTCACGTCACTCGATAGTGGACTGGCCGGTAATGGTGAAACGTTTCGTAAAAGTCGAAATCTAGAATCATTTATAATTTGCCGAAAAGTTGTTACCTAGTTCCAGGCCTAATTTCTGACGATGGTGCGGCTTCTGTCTATATGGCTATCAAATATGAGCGCCCAACCCTCAGTTCAGGCCGCTGTACGCTACATGCTATAATCGCCGCTTGCAGGCTACCTATAATAATATATTATATGTTGGCTCATACTTTGTTTTCTGTAGTCTCTATTTTTTGGTAACGATCACTAATAGTTACAAAGCACGGTAATAAATGGAGTAGGTATGCTGTTGGTAACTTGATGATATTAAAAATCTAGCTGCGGCAGGGCAAGGAACTCCCCCTCTATATACAGTAAATCAGAAGGCATGAAAAGATGACAACAAACAGGTAAAATTCTCTACAGCTGCCGTGATGACCTTGAATCCAGGGTAGGGCAGGCTGCCGTCGGTCACTGTGTTGACCAACGGAAGCCTGCAGTAGGAATCAGGCTTCGCTAGATACTCTGCTTGACTTGAGTCAGCAGTCACAACACTATTTCTATAAATAGAGTTACTACGGATTATAACGAGAAGAAGAAGAACTCCTATAGCTCAATATTAGGCTGACCGACTATCAGTAAGACCGACCAGCTGGATTCTCCCATGACCTTAGATAGAGACAACAATCAAATCACCAGCACCAGCCCTGGACCAACGTGAAATGCGACATTGGCTACAGCCACTAATAATTGTATCTTGACACATTTAGAAGATGTAGCTGCTAATAAGTCTACTTCTATAGAGGCAGCAAATCAAGCGACCACCAGTTCTCCCCTATGCGCTAAATCCACCACTGTAAAGTTCAATGAAAGAGAAATGTACGGGTTGCCTAGCGGAAAGGAATTATCGCTGGCTGGTCAAAGGTAACTCCCAGACAGCGAGCTGCTATATACATCATTCCCCCCATGTGACTGCCTTGTCTTCCGCCTCTTCCTAGCTAGGCACCTGACAACCACTCTTGCTGGGCATTTAACGATTTCCGCGGCTACTTGTACTAGAAGCACTCCTAGGACTGGCTTAGCACCCGGTACCACGAGCGATATCTTTGCAAACAGTGGTGAGCAATAGACTGCCAAAGAAAAAGCAACAGTAACTGGTACTACTATTTGTGTCCTTAGCGGCAGCACACTGTGAGGTGTGGCAATGTCCGTGGTCTCTGCTGTCGATATGGAAGATGGCGGCGCTGCTAAAGGGCTCATTAAACAAGCAGCAGCTATAGTTGTATGAAGATTCGGTGTGTTGGGTTATAATACATTTGATACCCTAAATGAGCCTCCATTGGCCTTGCTATGCTTAGTGTTGGACGCGTGACGCCCAACACACGTGGTGATGCACCCGAGCGTGGCGTCACATTATTGAAAGGCCAAGGCTCTATTCTTGCGACTGTTCCGGGTATTCTGGAAAATCGTTCGCTTGAACGGGGATTTAGGTGGAGGTCGGCTTAAATGACGGTTCTAGTTGGTTTATGGAAGAACACATAGGGGTATAAACAGATGCTTTTTATATAGTATGTATATAGTAATTGCAGAAATTAATTAAGACATCATTTTCCGCATTCCATATGTATGGAATAGGAGTATCATACGCGGAAAGTTTCGTAAAAATACACGCTTCCTTTCGTACGGTATGTGGCGTATGAATGAAAGCCTAGGTTCATCGATGGGTCCTCGCAGTCAGCGAGCTGCGCAAATCTAAGAGAGATCCTCCGAACTCAAAAAACCTCGTCGATATAGTGCCTCTGCCACTGGATAAACAGCTCGAGCAAAGTTACTGCCCCGCTGCAGGACATATCGTGGAGTAATATCTTCGAATCCATTGGGCTGCGCCCCCGAGCGGCCTGGCTTAAAGGCGTGGAGAAGATATGTCCTTGACCAGTCTGTAGCCCATGGAAAGTGAGTAATTGCGTTGCGCAGGCTTGCCGGGGAGGGCAAAGAACTTTCTTCAAGACTCTCTGTCAAATTTAACGCGGCCTCATTGTGAACCTCAAATAGGCTATTACAATCTGCCGCATTCCAACTGCCTGGTGCAAATGCGTGTCGTTCCATTATTAAAATCTCCCCTGCTTCCGGAACCAGTCGCTCAGACACCCGTGTAAGAACTTGGTTGCTATGAGTGGTCCAAGCACCATCATACACAATGTTCATTTCTTCAGACCATGCTTTAATCATTTTACTCCCACTGCTCGATAGGAAAGTACCGCTGTTGAGTTCCCCTTCAAACTGGCGGCCAGCGACAGCTTGAAATCCACTTTGGCGAAGCACGGCCATGTCTCGTAGTGCGTAAGCATCGAAGTCAATATAAACTCCTCCATACCTGCGTATGGCCTCAACTCTGATAAAGTCGGACTTGTGCTCCATAAGCGTGATTGGCTGGCCGTTCCCAGCATGTGTCGGTACGATAACTGGGATTATTTGAATCTCCGGTAAGGTGAATATCATGCGGCTCCATTTCCCTGATGCCCCGCGACGGGCTCGGTTGATCGTCTCTTCCGCAGCATTCGTGTGCAGATATATCGCATCGGGATGCCAGTAGTACAACGCCGAGTATATGGACAGGAAGTCGGCGAAGTGGAATTTTATCTCGTTCGTAGGGTCTTCGAGAATATAGACAAAGTTTGCAAGGTTTGGAATGGAGACCCCAATCGGAAGTGAGGGTTCTTTTGGAATCGAGGGCTCTTGGTGGCTTGAAGTCATAAACTTTCGATCGGTGAAACCAAGAGATTTGGTGCCAAGTTCATTATGGAAGATGTACCAAATGAGTAATAACGTAAGCACCGTACAAGCAAAGGTGTACTGCCATGCTCGGCGGAACAAAAAACCCCAAGACCACCCCATAGCCTTGGACATCGAATGTCTACGGGCTGGAAGAGTGTTGCTGTCAACGTAGAACAGCTTCTAACGTTGTAGGAACTGGAGAGAAAGACATTGACATTATAGTGCGATTATTTGCGGTTATACCTTCCCACGTTGTCCTGTTTAAAGGGATTTTTTTACGGATCCGCACCCACTTTCGTATTGTACATGATAAGGCGGGTTCACGAAAATGTATATTTCTGATTACTCGAATCATGTTCCGCTGGCACCGCCACATTGTCAGCACCTTAATACATTTTATTCTCTTGGCCATGATACAGCATATAGCCTTATCGTGTGTGGTTCGAGCTGTAGTATCAAAATTTGAGATTTGGAACGAAAGTAGAAGAGTGAAGACATTTCCAGTTGTCTATCATTTCTTTTCTCAAGTGCAGTCAACGTGAGACTCGTTGAGAAACAGATTCACTAGGCGAGATTACTGGCAGATCAGCCACTCCGTCGGGACGCATTTTAGCACCAAAGTACGTACGTAATGTGCGGCAATTCCGCCCTAAATGGCAAATGAAAGATGGGTAAACACTGCCGGCTTAGTTTCCACGACATGCTACTGGTGTAATGTCTCCCAAATGCCGCTAGGCAGTATATAAAAGCGCGCGGTCATCTAGGCTGTATGAATTGCAAGCCACAAGTCGGAATCTCTCTTGTAATTTTGTTCAGTTCCCAAATAGGCCATTAACAACTAACTGAGTCTCGCTGACGACTCAGGAACACGTCATCGTGAAATTAATTGCGAGTTAATTTTGCGACCACCTAGGCAACGTGTGAGGCTATTATGCCTTTTACTGTGGAGGAGAAGCAAGCAGGTGCTCCATACAATAGCAGAAGAACACAGAAGCGCACGATGACTAGCCCTAAGACGGCAATAATATGCCTAAGAAGGGAAGGGTTAGCAGAAGTAGCCCCTGCCCGAGTTTTCGACTACTCCACAGTACGATGTAGCAAATTTGCACACTAATAATGTAAAACCAAAACATGCTTTCAAGGTTAGCTTCCAAACTCAACACCTAAAGTACAACGGCGAGTCCATCGGACAAGGTGTAAAGGCACCAAATAAATAAATTACCAAGAAAGCAATCAAGTTAGCAAGTACATAAGCCAGCAGGTAGGCTATCAGGTTAACTATCTAGCAAGTGCTTTTAAAAACAAGAGGCTGCGATAGGCTAGATTTATGAGCTAAGCTTAAAAGCGTAAATACGCGCTACATTCATTCTCCTAAAACGTGGACTGCAAATCCCAGGGCTCTGTTTCTTGCTACTTAACTCGATATAATCCCTGGAAATTTACCCCTTGCTCCTCCTCCACAGTCCAAGATGGGCTACGCCCTATTATGCCATTCAACGGGCTGCGGGTCTACATAGAGTGGCTACTGAGTAGTAGTCTACGGTTTTAATTTTTGGCTTCGCACTCGCCTAGCACGTCGAGGCCCACAGACAGCCAAACAGGGGTGCTTGTCGCATAGTTGACAGTGCCGGCTATAGAGAGATTATGACGGTGGAAACAGTCACGGCCAGATGCGAAAGGCTTGAAAGCATCCGCCGAGTCCTTTTACGGAACTTACTCCTGAAAGCTTCATCTAACGACATTCCGGGCTTAAACCGCATTTCTTATCGGACACCGTGCCGGTATTGCCGGGCTATGGAATCTCACTCGTGTGAGATATACGTAAGCGCTCTAGCAGCATCCACTCGGCTTATACAGAGTTAACCCATAGCTAGCCTTGGCGACAATTGAGCTACGGCTACTGGCCAGGTCGCCGAGCTCCCCGCCGTGCACTTGAGTCAAGCACAACACCGAGCTTAAAATAGGAGTAAAATAGCTGTGGCTCACATAACAAAGATCTTGCACGTGGTGTTACTGCGTGGTTACTTGTCGATGCAACAATGGGTTCGCCTCGAGCGAAGCCTGCGCTTTTGCAGGTAAACCACATAGTAAATTAAGCATGATGCTCAGGGCTCACACTCCTTCTCGAAGCCTCCTTTTCCAAGCCAAGCAACCAAGTCACACCCAAGAGAATTTCCTGCTCTGCGTGGCAGGAACAGAACCCTGCCCAGAGGCGGCGACGCTAACATTGTGCGAGTGCATTTAGTGGGTTCCGTGAATATGTTAATGGTTTAGACATCGGCTGTTTTGTTCCAGGAACAATGTTACTTGTACGAGGCAACTTGCATGGGAGTGTTGCCATTTGTATTAGCATGATGCTGCACAGCTAATAGGTTTCGCATCCAACTCGGTATACCGACATAAGTATGATACTGAAGTCAGGAATGAGCTACTCAGCGGCTGGCGTTGTTTGCTCGGCTAAACAAAGAAAGCGTCAGAAGCGACACCAATAGCGAGAGCCAAGATCTACGCTAAAGGGTGATTAGGACAGGCGTATACGGCAGGTCGCTGGCTGGGAACTACCGTCAACCAGCTAGCGATAATTGCAATCAGCTTAGGAAATCGTACATTTGTGAATTCAGGCACTCCCTTCCATTGAGCCTTGCATTACTCTGTAATTTTGGATGATGTAGAACGATCAACAAATATTTCATTGCGATTTGCAGATATTCTAGATTACCACATTATCCTCCGTAATCTATGCATCTGGCACCACTTCTGTAGGTTCACCCAAGGACGGATATACGTTCTCGGCATATGCTCCCTCCAAGTTCCCTAGTCTGGCTGTTAGAACAAAATATCAAATTGCAGTAGTGTATCATAGTCTCTGATAGTAGGGTGTACCACGTACCTGCAGGATCGTAATTGCACACCGTGTACCATGAGGAATAGTCTGCTGCTATCGTCCCGGCTTTGCAGAGCATGGTGCCACAGCCAACCTTTGTGGTTGCTGCCCATACTACCTGCGTAAAATGACCATAGTCACCAAAGTTACCTCCTGGATTAGCCTGTCCATAGTAGGGGACGAAACTATTCACTTCGCCATTATACCACTGATTGGTTATGGCACCGCGCACGGCGTTGAGCTTTCCGGCGTCAGTTGTGCCACTGGCCCCCGCTGAGGCGAGATTTTCTCCGTACGGGGAATTCCTATTCTTGTGTTGGCTTAGTAGTTCTCACACTGATCGGGGCGGGGAATATTACTGTGTATGTTCAAAATCACACAGCTGCGCGTGTTTTTGCGCAATGCTCGCGAGGCTAGAATCCCACAATAGATCAGGCGCGGAGTGATTAGCACGGTGTAGATTGTGCTGCTCGATGACAGCACCTATGTACGCATTTTGGACCGGAACAGTAGCCGCTTTGGAAAACGAGACAGTGAAGATAAAGGCTGCCACTAGCGCGCCGCAGAGGTGGTTTTGTGCTGGCATGGTGCAATTGAGGAGATCCTTGAAGTTGTGCAGTTTGGTCAGAAGGTAAAGTGATAAAGAAAGTATCGGGCAGAGTAAAGTTATGTGACAGGGCACCAATATGAAAATCCGGAGCGGCTTCACTTTATATATAGCCAGAAGGATATGGATGTCACGAATCAAGCGCACTGTTCAATGACGTCGTAATGGTACAAATAGACGAACAGCTTTTACTGCTTTCGCTGCGAAACGGTATCTTTAGTAATTGAGGCATTTTTTTTCACCTGCGATCTAACATAAGTGTAAGGCAAACTCTAAATTTTGCGTGTTGGATTAGTTTATGAGACAGACAATCCATTGTCAAAAAAATATCAAGTGAAGCCTAATCGGCCGCTTGCGGAGGGTTACTCCGTCTTGTCCAAAAACCATGGACAAAACCCTACGCGGTCTAGACTTTAACCTCGGTCCTTTTTTCAGACTCTTTAAGCTTTACAAAATGTAGAGAATTATACTGGCCACTGGGCTGGGACACGGGTCGGCTCAAAAAAACTTACGCCAGGCACTGAACCTTGTTTCCAGAAGGGGCTGTTTTAGGAATCGTCAGAGTTTAATGAAGGGAGGGTGCTGCATCCACGAGATTTGAGCCTCTAACAAAGGTACACAGTCATTGCTGTGCTATAACTCCATTGCTGGTTAAAACGGTGGTCTGAATTCTCCTGTCCTTCTTGTCTAAGCAAAATAATTCGAATTCGAATAAAAACCCCACGATTTGCCATTCAGTCCATGTCCCACGCGCTATTTTGCGACGCGTTTGTGCAAATATATTCCAAAGTCTGCGTAAATTATTCCGCATTGCTGCGCTGACACCTTTACCTTATTCTCTCTAGATCATAAGATTCGGCAAGATACGTTGCGGAGTACTCCGAGAGAGCATTCCAGACGAGTAGCAGCTAGGGCACGGGAAACGGCCCAGTTAAATCAAAACTTTATTATTAATCTCAACATTCCCTGCTCCATTTCGGTGGAAGCATAGTCTTCTCGACTTGAACGCTTTGATGTTCAATTCAGCCTTGCGTGGATCCCAGGGTTTGGCTATAACATACGATCAAGAATTGGTATTGTTCCTGTTTACAATGCTTTATTTTTGAGTTGGCTTTCAATCTAAACTCAATTCTATTAAAATACAATTCCAAGAGATCGGCCCCTAAACCATAACGTGCTGACTCGCAGCAACATGGTCCGAGGTCTTGAAGTCGTCGCCGAGACCCGACGCCTCGGTTCTTGAGAACGGACCCCACCGCGGGTCTATATGACGTTCATACTCCATACTCTCGGAAATTTGATTTGCCACCGCCTCGCCGTAGATGCATTCAACAAATTCAAGTGAGATGTCGATGCCTGCACTGATGCCTGATGATGTCCAGACCTTGCCGTCCACTACCCATCGTGCTTTTGGCTCCCACTTAACACCTGGAACCATATCCTTGACTTGATCAAACGCTCTTTTGTTTGTCGTCGCTCGCCTTCCATCAAGTAAGCCTGCTCTACCCACTAATAATGAGCCAGTGCATACGGTAATCAGGTATTTGAGTTGAGGGAAGGTGTTTCTGAGATATTTAAAGTATGGCTCAAGCTCCTGATCCGATGCTCGGGTTCCGCCGCCGCCAGGAACAATCAGTACATCCAAGTCTTTAGGAGCCGTCTCCAGGGTGTGAGAGGGGAGAGCTTCTGGGAAGAAAGTAGAGTTGAGACGATTGAATGCCGGTAGTCTGGGCTCCGGTGATACAGGCTCAAGTGTTGTTGAAATAAGAGCCAGCTCAAGGTGGTACCGGCTTGCAAGCGTCTTGAATACCTGTAGGGGACCGAATACATCTAGAATTTCGAACGATGGGAAAAGTATCATGCCATAGGTAGTGGCAATCTGTGTCGAGTTATTGCTTGCGATGTCTTGGATACCTGTACTAGAGTGTAAGGAAATATTCTTAGAAAGGCAACCACTGTGACTCACATTGCTGCTTGTATGCAAAGTTCTCCCTGTTCCAGGCTTCAACTACAAAGGGAAACCTCAAGGATAGAATAAATAATTGAAGGTATATGGAGTAGTACATAGTGCTGCTGAAAAATGGTTGATTGAGGATGCACATCTGGCTATGTTACCCAACATAAATACGCGCGTGCTAATCTTTTCACCGAATAGGCTATTCGTTTCGTCTTCTATAAAGATGGGATTAAGTGACCCACAAATCCGGTCCAGGTTGTGGTAGGTACCATGCAGAATTGTGTGGCGGACATGAGCAAGTTTTCGGAGCCATTTGGAAGCGAGCTAATTTACCTGACAGTAACCCTCTATGCCGAGGGGCTTCTAGAATTTCTCGACTATGGAAAAAAAGTTTCCTGTCGCCTTTCTAGCAAGTATCTGTTGTCTTTAACTCGACTAGCCTTGATAACATGGAAACCGTTAAACCATTCACCCTTGCTCCATGGCAAAAGAGAGTACAGGCTATAATGGATGATGCTGGGGGAGAATCAGTACAAAGCACGGCCGAAGCAGTGCAAGTGGTAGTCAGTAGTTCCGCCAGAAACGATGTAGTTGGTGTTGGAGGAGCAGTCTATAGCCCAAGAATCTGTCACAAAACCTTTGCATTTACGTTTGGTGCGAGACACCAGCACAACCCATACCCTGGACAGCTGGCAGTGATTGTATATGCTCTGCGATGTGCGCTGTCTGAGGCTTGGGACCAATGAGTGGTTGTGCTCACCAGCAACAGGGCGGCAGCACTTGCGATACATCGGCCGCAACAGCAATCAGGCCAGGCGCTGATTCGCTCAATTTATGACTCAGCCGATATATTGCGAGCTTGTGGGAACAGGATCCTGGTGCAATGATTGCCAGCAAGCCAGGAGAATAATCTGCTATAGAAAACGAAGCAATGGGCGAAAGCCATGACTCAAGAGGGGGCTATCACGGAGCGGCCATAGAGACAAACTGATCAGCAGCCGCCAACTTCGATGCACAAGAAAACTGCCGACAGGAGACGATCAAACAATGTCCTACTCTCTGAGTGCATGTCTCGCCTCTTTCCCCCAAACATCTACCTAGTGTGGCCGACGGTCGTTCAAATCCAGAGTCGGAGATCGAGCCCAGTCACGGGTGAAAATGACCTCACGGGTAGCTTAGGGCATGCTGCGGCTGCCACCCAAGGGTTAGCAACTGGTGTCCAAGCAGGAGCTCAATCCGCTGCACCTGCTCTTGGGGAAGGGTTCAGTGCGCTTGCTCAGGCAAGTGCAGCGCTGAGCAATGCTGTTGGAGCGCTGACCCAAGGGACTGTTGCCGGGACTTCACAAACAGTTGGTGCAGCGCCTAAGCAAGCTTACCTTGCTCTGCTTCACCTTCTAACTGGAGGGTTTGCTGGCGCGTTGGGAGGTTCTCTATTTGGTCAATAAGTAGATAAAATGAACAATATACCAGAGTAAGCCAGTCAATATTATAGCTGCTTTTCCTTGCAGCTTACTGAGGTTGACGGCAAGTTGCTGGGCACTGGTCCAATCAGAGCGTGTCATGTACTAGGGACCGTCTCTGCCTCGCCTGATGCTTGTCGTCCTCGCCAGCCCGGTCCAAGGGATCGCTCCCACCGCCGTGATCGCCTTCATCCTCTTCACTTTCATCTCCGTCCCGTCAATATGCGGTCCTGCCCTTGATATCAACTCCTTGCACCTCCTTGTCGTAATACAGAGGCTTTTGCTCGGCCACTTCCCTATTGAGCTCGGTAAGCCTGATCGTAAGCCCAATTCTCGCTCAAAAATGACTCATTCGAGAGCAAATAACGTCACCAGGGGATCATCAAAAGTTCTTGGCGCAGACGGGATGAGTTTGGCGCTCCTTGGCACACCCAGAACGCACAGCTCTTAACCTAAGTTGTCGATTTCATCGTTCTCAAACCTGCTCAGAATAGATATCACAGTGAAATAAATGCGTTTTTACATATTCGCAAGGAGAATATGGGCCACACAAGACTGTAACAAGTCCGCAGCCTCGCCCTCAATACTGCACGGGTGGGAAGACCCTATTGAAGTATATAAGAGGCGTGCTGTCGCCTTGATTCAAGTGAGACAGCACTGCTTTTACCCAGAAAACATATCAAACTTTCTATTGAGCAGCCCTTAACTTGAGAAAAATGAATTCCGACACTGCATCAACCTATTCTGTTGACCAGAAGTTCGACAACAAGCCAGAAACACCACCGTCGCCGTACCTAAATGTTATTCGCATCATTCAATATATTTTTTCCACTATAGCTCTTGTGTTTGTCGCATGTGCCATCGACAGAAACATTCTCGTACCCGGCGTCACCACTGAAGAAATTGTTCTCTGTGCATCGGTAAGTGCACAAGATACCGCTGCCATGCTGAGACCGACACGCGCTAACGCTGTTCTAGTCTATCACGGCTCTGCTCGCCGTATTTTATAACATTGTGCGGCCGAAGCATAAGGCTAGTAGTATTGGTGTCGACATAATTGCCGCTCTATTCCTTCTCGCTGCAACCATCTTTGGCTCCGTTCAGGCTGGCCAACAAAATGGGGCCTGTGCCTTGCCCGGCAAGATGGGCGTCTGGGACAACACTCGAGGTTGCAAGCGCATGACCATCGCGACAGTCTTTACTGCGCTCAACGTACTAAGCTTCTGTGGCTCGGCAATTCTGTCCTTTATATTGATGCGATAAGTGCGAAGCATGGGGTCGCTTGCGCCGTCGCCACCAATACTAGCCTGCCGGACGGGATACTCGCCGCAGATAAGATTTACGGGGACATTTCAAACCTAGGTCAATCTATTAAATTGAATATCATTAAGCTTATCCCATTATCAATTTTTCTGTTCTTGTCCCGTCGTGAAAGAAAATCTAGAAGCAGTGAAAAGCCGTATTATGCATAAATATTGTAGTAATCAAAGCAAGACTTGACAGCCTTCGACGGTAACAGGAACCTAATATGGAACTCATTATGGCGGAAGCTAGAAGCCTTTATTCATTATTTATTCAGTACTTATTACCCTATCCTTTGAATTAAAACGGCTTTTCTTTGGTCGAAAATGATCCCTGAGGTCGCCACTGTCAGTGATGTGATTAAACTGGTATCTCGATAAACTACAAATGCCAGGATCCAGCTTCGTGTTTTGCTTTTCAATTTTAGTTCTGGAAGCCATACATTTTCTGTTTATGCTTTCAAGAATGAAGGTTCAGCCACTCTACCTTCATCCGTTGCAGTCGGGGAACCGAAAGCATGCCCGACTACCGACTGCATCCCCGCTTCCCGAGAGCATACCCGATGACCACTACAGCCGAATGCGGGGAAGTACGTCCTATCTCATATAAAGGGCCGGCAAAGCTTGAAGCTAACTAATGAGGCAGTTGTTTCGGAGCCTCGGCAGGCAGATGAGGTAATCCACATCCGCTAATTAACCATTCTCAGCTATTGCCGAAGAGGAGCAATAAAAAAATATCAGAATAAGAATCTGATAAGCAGAGTCTGCTGCTTCAGCGCCAGCAGATTAACCGCCCTCCAGCAGGACCATTCTAGCCATGAGCAGCGACCACAAGCGACAAGAAGCCAGGGAAAAAGTTGGGCCGCTCATCGACCATACTCTCGAGCATGGCTATGTGATTATTCCCAATGCTTTCAGCAAACAAGAGATTGAGGAAGCCAAGTTGGAGCTACAGCGCCTATCACGCGACGGTTCCCCAGGTCCCGCTAGCGCTGGCGGGAGGAATCCCTTTGAAGGATACCGGACGAATCGTATCTACGCCCTGCTGAACAAGTCGCGCGTCTTTGACAAGTTTGCTTTGCATCCGGATGTTTTAGCGCTAAACGATTACTTTCTCGATGATGGATTTTTGGTGACGGCATTCCACAGCATCAGCATCCAGCCAAATGAGGATGCGCAAGCACTACATCACGACGATGCGTACATCAAGGTGCCACGGCCACATCCTCCATATGGAACGGTAAGCTGTGAACTTGTAGGCTAAAGATTTCAGAGTTGTGTGCTAAGCTGCATAGGCAATCATGGTCGCCCTCGATGACTACACTGCGACAAACGGGTCGACGGTTATTGTCCCCGGCTCCCACAAATGGGACAGTGAGCGGCGGCCAGAGCGCAGCGAAGCGGTGCCCGTTCAAATGTCTGCAGGCAGTATTGTGTACTTTATTGGTACGCTATGGCACGGCGGAGGTGAAAACACCAGCCAGGCAGAGCGGCTAGCGTTGACAGTGCAGTACTGCATGTCGTGGATGCGGCAGCTGGAGAACCAACAGCTGGCAGTAGACTGGGAAAAGCTTACCCAGATTCCACCTAAACTGGTTGATATGATGGGATATAAAGTTGGTAATCCCTTTTTGGGGTATTGTGATGGACGAAGTTTGAGAACGAGGGTGGTACAATTATTAGAGAAGTGGGGGCCGAGGCTGGAATCCAAGATTTAACAGGATTTTTCATAATATTTAAAGAATTGAACGGAATGATGGCGGTTTGCTACACTAGCTCTAAATGTTGAGCAGGGGCATACAGCACATGCTGCACGTGAGGCTGGCGGAATCATGCTGATAGGCAAGGGCAGCTTCCCGCACGTAATCAGTTTGCAGTCTACAACAATGAGAATGTCGCAGATTTCTCCCAATACTATGATTAGCCAAGTCCAAGCCTGTGCTAACAGCTGTCATGTCTCGCAAAGGCCAATTGTCGGGCAGCTTCAGAAGCCGAGGCTGAAGCCGCTATTATAGGCTATACTCATTCAGTAGCTTCTCAGATAGAATTTCTCCAATCAAATAAGCCACAGCTTGAAGATGACATTGTGGTAGAAAGGGCAGTGCACTGGTATCTGCGACCCGCAAATTTTGAATGCCAAATATTTGAAAATCCTGATTCAGACAAGACATTCCGTCGTCTGACGTCCCCATTCTAACAGAACAGCCGTAGTGATATGCGGAGATGACAGACTCTTTAATATATTGGAGAATTGCTTCATCCGAGTCACTTAGCGGACCCATAGCCAACTGATGCACCCGATTTGAGAGAGATGAACGTTGTAGAACATCTTCAACCGCACGTACTAAGCAAATAGCATTTTGAACGTCGAAATTCGCCGAGAGATATTGAGGGTCCACGAGCGGTTTGTCTTTGATTGATGCCGAGCGAAGTTTAATTGAGCCGACTGACTGGGTAGCCATTGGAAACGCACTAACCCTGAGATAAGTTTTAGATCCGTCAGGTCCAAAGCTTGGGAGAACCGGACAAATTTCAGCGAGCGGCAGGCTTGAATCAGCTAGATGGCGTCGAGCGGTCGGTGGCAGTTCATTCATCGCCTCCGAATTGGCAACACTTGTATCGCGAAGAAACACGATTGGCATAGGAGAATAAAAATTCTTCATAGGACCGGTTCCTGACTTCAAAAACTCTTGGCGGTGGCGGGCGACAACTGCCTCGTCAAAAAGCCAATTGATGTTGTCACCCAGTGAGGGGTCTACCTCCCACAATAACGGAATGCATAAATGGTCCCGTAATGTCTGACCAACCGGTAGATTCTTGATACATTCGATGCCGACGGATTGTAGTATATCCTTCGGCCCTATTCCGGAAACCATCAGTAGCTGGGGAGTTCGGAGAGCGCCCGCTGATACGACCACCTCCTTGCTTGCATAATCTATTAATATTAGAACCAATTGTCGTAGCCATGAACGTGTACAACGGATTCAACTCACAAACCGTCTCTCCCACTACAACTCCAGTGGCCCTTTCATCTTCCACCATTATTCGGCTGACTGCTGCGCCCGTCCGAATTTCCAGATTCGACGGAATATCGGTCAGATGGGCAGTGGCTGCGCTAACCCTCCAAGAGTCCCGGGTTGTAATCGGTACCACACCGACTCCGAGAGATTGACCGGAATTAACGTCTGGGTTGACAGCATGACCGCTTTCAACAAAGGCGGAGAGAATGGGAGCAGCCTTTGCCAAATCATCACCGGAGAATTCAACCCGAACTTCCCCTGACCTCCCATGCCACGTCTCCGGCTGAGAATATTCATCAAGGACAGGCGAGATGTCAGACCCATAGTTCTCAAGCCGCTGCAGATGCTGACGTATTCTTGGCCAAGAAAAGGATTCGTCATCCACTAGACGGGCCCATTCGTTGTAATCGGCCTCATGCCCAACAGTCCACATTCCAACATTGATGGCCGAGCTTCCGCCAAGTGCTCTACCAGACGGGAGAGGAATCTCTCGGCCATTAAGATGGGGCTGCGGCGTGGACACCATCCCCGCATTCAATGGCGACGAGTCCAATGCAAGAGGCCATCTGTCAAAGCCAACTAACCACTCATCTTCGAGATATTTCTCACCGGCCTCCAGTAACAATACGTTTGGTTTCGCTGGGCTGTTTGCCAATCTTTTGGCCACAGTAGCACCGGATGGGCCGCCTCGCGTGGAAGATTAGCTGTACCCGCACCTGTAAGAGCTATATACCTACTACCGATAATAATGAAATCGAACATCCTATAGGTAATAGGAGCTCGTTAAATGGAAATGTTTGCTATTTTTATATCGCGAGAATTTGGCGGGCTGCTGATTTTAAGAAATATCGTATGAAGGACGATATGCAGGTGGTGCTTTTATCACAAAAAGCGATATCGCTGCATATTTGTGCTGCTAAGAGTGGAAATTCACCGGGCTGTACGGATGCGCCGGTAAGGCAGCGGTGAGAACCATAAGCTCTAACGGCTATCATGAGTATAAAGGCTATATTCCTTATTCCTCTGTATAGGAACTAGCATGCTTACTTGTACTATTTCGTCCCTAGGGGTCAACCTGTGGTTATAGACTAGCCTGAATCTAATGTGCTTCGCAAACTTTTGCGTTTAAATATCTATTTTGCCCCGTGGATGAATCTGACCCATGCGTAGCCGCCTAGTGCTACCCCACGAAGTGGCGGGTGTTTACGTGTAGCTGAGCTTCAGTGACTGCCCGGGCCACCGGGCTGACTGGCTTCTTGAGCTGGCAACTATCAAGTCGCTAGTATACTAGGTACGGGAGTCTGTGTTATTAGCTAACTAAATGCATCATTGTACTGAGTTGAGATATCCTGAAGCATAAAACGCAGAAATGGAACGCTCGAGAAACGAAAAAATGACAATGAAAACGGTTGCCCCTCAGGTCTGATCGTCTCCAATGTCCGGATTCACCTTGACAAGAACTTTACCCCTAGCATGCAATCCGCCAAGATGCCCATACGCAGCCTGCGCATCCTCAAATTTCCACACACTGTCCCGAACCACCCTAACTTGACCTGCGCCGAGCATCTCCACGATGCGCTGCCTGTCTTGCAGGGTCGGCTCCATCATGGACACGCCGCGCCAGAGCCGGCCGACGCCCCCGAGCCAGGTGCTGACAGGCCACCACTCGTTGAGCTTCATCTGCCACACCGCGCGCAAGAAGTTGGGCACGGAAAAGTTGGGTGGCTTGATGCCCACGGAAGAGTAGGCGCCTGTGGGGATGAGGTAGGCTGGTGAGCCGAGGTAGAGCGACTGGTGGCCCAAGGTGTCGATGATGGTGTCGAACGGCTTGCTGCCAAAGACGTCTTTGAGATATGCTGGCAAGTTGTCGTGCTTTGTATAATCAATGACCTGTGTTGCTATGTCAGTATACACCTCTTCGCTTTTTTTTCTGAAGCAAAGGAGAGGAGCCAAAATTTGGATCATCGATAATCAGGAGTGGAAGAAATCTTACCTCGTTGGCGCCCAGGCTCTTTACCATTTCGACATTCTTTCCGCTGCAAATTCCAACCACATGGCCCGAATCGCCAACAATATTCCGCACCATCTGCACCACCATGGTACCAATGCCGCCGCTCGCTGCATTCACCAGTACCCGGTCGCCCTCCTTGGCGCCCGACTCAAGCACCTGCTGCCGCGCCGTCATGCCCGCGAGCAGACACCCCGCCGCATCGCCAAAGCTCACGCTCTCCGGCTTGTGCGCGACATACTTGGCCGGAATCGCAATGTACTCGGCCAGCGCGCCCGTCCCCGTCGCCAGCGAATGGCTGGCCGGCAGCATCGCGACGACCTTGTCGCCCTTGTTGAAGCGAAACGATGATGATGCCGCGGAACCAGATTCCGGCTCGGGATGCCACACATCCTCCACGACGCCGGACAGATCCATTTCGGGGATGCACGTCTTGGTGCGAATGCGCTGTGGAATCAGCGTCATCTGGAAAATGGCACCGACGTTGAGCCCGGCAAAGGCCGTTTTGATGAGCACCCATTCCTCGGGCGCGGGTGCGTCGCGCGGCAGAGGCAGCTTTGGAGGCAGCGACGGCTTCTCGCGCGTGGTGAATTGCAGCACTTTGGAGGGATCGCCGCGGTCTGAGAAGACCCAGGCTCGCATGGTCTCGGGTTGTGTTGTTACTTCCGCCATTCTGTGTCAATAAACTATTCTGAAAGCTGCGTCCAGGTGTATACGTCAATGAAAGTATCGTGCGATGACCCGAGTCGTCTTTTATGAGTCTGTAGCTTCGATGTGGTGGAGAAAGCGGCTGAAGGCTGCCTTGCTGGAGGTAGCTTTGCTGGATTTTCACGATCTGGCCTTTTTCACGCGCCACAGCTTGCGACTGGGCGATACGAAAATGTGTCAAATACTTTAATTCAGCCCGCTGGGCGCTTTCAGCTTTCAATTTAGCTTGTCCGATTGGGCATGTTGCTCCGGGTGGGCCAAGGCGCAGCTTCAAAACAAGCAATGCCAAGCCAAGACTAAATTAGTTATAGCTTGGAGTCATATGAACCCTGCCGACAGCAAAAAGACCCTTTGCACTAGGACGTTCGCAGCTGGAATGCGAGGCCGGGCATGTGGCTGGAAACTACCCTATTCTACTCGCCTGGCTCCTCAGTATTTCTATTTGTATCAATCACAATAAATCTCAAGCCAGTACGGCCACTACTACCTTGCAACCAAACTAAAGAGCCAAAAAGAAGAACCCAAGTGCGGGTGGGAGCTGGCACCCTGCAGGGGAACCACGGCCACGATCACAGTTCCCACTTACTTGGGCAGCAGTGGAGCATATAACGGCAAAATGCATTATGAGAGTTGACAACATTGTCTGATTACCGAATGCTACGGGCACTTGCCGAAACTTTCATGGGGCCAATCACCGACTTCTATGGCGCAAATTGCCGAGGGCTAGTTGTACCCAGTCTGCTGGCTCATAATAATCACCTTCCAAAGGTCTTCCACTAGCCATACAGGTTTTACTTGTATAACAGGTCAAGTATACAACTATAGCTTAGCTCAAGTCAAAGTAATAATCTACTTCTTAAGAAGAGTCCGGGCTGTCATCAGGTAGTTATACTATAGCTCAATATTATTAATAAGAGAACGGGTAACTATCAATAGTAATTTTTATTTTTTTATTTTGTTTTATTTCATAAGTTGAGATTCTTACATGCTTTCGCTGGCTAGGGGGAAATCGAGTAGGATTATTACAGGACGATACGTACATTTTCCTCTGCATGAGAGCCGAACGGCATCAGCCCAAGTGGTCAATGTCAGATGTGCAGTAACTCGATTTCTTTTCTAGCTATTAACGAGGAGTTCCTCCTATATGCTATGGACTTTACAAGGAAAAAAGAAATAGAGTAACCATCTTTTGCAAGGTACCTCTGGAATCTGAGGTTCGCTGCCGTCGGTCAATGAGTTGGTCGACGGAGCTTTACATCCAGGCATCGAAGTCTTCGTAGCTCAATCAGCTACTCCATCGGCCGCCGAATCAGTTACCGTAGTGTAGCTTTACAATTGTGACCAGACAGTGTACCCAGCCCAGTTATTATACTTGTCGCATCTGACATGCGAGGAACCGGCGCTGCAGCCAAACTGGGAAACTCTGTTACCAGGAGCACCCATATAGTTGGGGCCTTGCCGACCGCCGCAAACAATGCCGCAAGCACCGTGGTTAATGCAATCTGTTTTATAGGCATATCCGTAACCGTTGAGATTTTGGAACCAGACCTGTCCAACACTATTTCCCGGTACGTTGCATCCGTAGGTGTTGGAGTTGCTGTACGCCTCCGTAATCGAAAACCCAAAGTTGGGGAATATGGGGATAATCTTGGATCCGTCCCAACCAAAGCTTTGAGCGAATGACATGGAGTAGCCGTATGTGAAGCTCACACTACCACCGTTGGGGCTGAGGCCAGTGTAAAGACAGTTTGAAATGGGCAGCCAGCTGCCCCAGTTGGACCAGGCACCATCAATCGAATAACTGCTGTAAGAGGAGGTGGGACAAAACTGGCGGCTATGAAGTTTGTTCTCGTCCTCTATCTTGACGGTCGACGTATCTACAATCGAATTGCTATCCTCGAGATAGACAAACTCGGGAAGCGTCGCGTTGCTCATGATCAGTTGGTGGAAGCTCGTGCCGTTGTATGTTGGGAAATTGATGGAGTTTTTCACGGCCTCTGCATCACTCCAGTCCAATCCTGGCCCGACACTGTATTCGGATTCCTGGCCGCGTGCCTTGACGGATGGCTTCTCGCAGGGCTTGAGCACACCAGAACATGCCGCATCGCCATACACGGCCAGAGTAAGGCTGTGGGCTCCGCCAAGGGTGTTGACAAACTCGGCAGTGATGATGGACTCGTTTCGGCCATGATCTCCAACTACGAGCATGTCGTTGATGAGCTTGCTCCAAACTCCCGCACTCAATACTTCAGAGTGGACAAAGTCCTCTGAGAAGCTTCCGGACAAGGTGTAATCACTTCCACCAACTGAGTGGGAGCTCAGTTTGATGTCTCCACTCGCCTTCTTCTCCTGGATGGCTTGAGCAAGTTCAGCACCAAAGTGGTTTGAAATGTCGGCAAACACACTGCTATCCCACGTGCCGCTGCATCCACAGTTCTTCTCAGTCGCCACGTTCTTGGTGAGAAGCTTGCTCTGGCCATTCTTGCCGTAGAAGAGTTCCGTACCCTGCGCCGAGGCGGTTGCGGCGAGGCCGATCAGCTGCAAGGCCAAAGAGATGTACATGATGAGAATGGTCCGGAAGTTGCTAGACTTGGTGTCAGAATCTGTAGAGTAGAGCTGGTTTGGCTTGTAATACCTAGCTAAGAGACAGATTGATACCCTAGTAATCAGGCAAGTATACCCAGACAGTGAAAGCTGTGTGTCTGATGAACTGAGCTCAACTCAACCTCAAGACGGGGACCCTGTACCATTTAAATACCAGAGCAGTGGATAAAGCAGAGCGTCTGAATGAGTTTTGAATCTCCCGAACCCAACATAACTGGGAATCATTAACGGTGTGGTTAGAAAACTAACATCACACATGATGGCATCCGCTTCAGCTGCTTATCTTACATGGCGGTGTAACCAGTAACATATCCATATTTCTAAGCCTACAATTAAACTCAACGCTAAGAAGTCTACTAAACCCAGTCCACACTCTGAACTAGAAGTTCTAGGTATAGTACCTTGATTATTCTATGGGGTAATAAGATGATGTCAAAGGAAGCTAATACTATAATTGTTTGCTGAGCATGGTGACTCTTGTTGCAGGGCAGGGACAGTTCTAAGCCTACTTGCGGAGTAGTGCTTACGGCAATAGTGCAGCCACCTGGCACTCGGGATATTACGGTTTTAAGGTTCGAGGGAACAATGCCCCTGGCAGATTTCACGCGCCGCCACAGTTTGCCCGGGTAACTATGTAGGCGGAACTTGCAGGCGGTGATTTACGGGTCCAAGTCCGCATATTTGAATATTTGAGCCCAAGAGGTATGAGCGGGGTGGTCCATATGATACGCCTCGTGCCATTAGTGCGGGATGAGCGGGAGCCCAAGTGCATCGTGACAGGGTCCTGCGTAGCAGATTGTCGAGCTAGAAACTGATTTGTACATGTTGTTTGTTCTCTCCGACGTTCTAGTCTGGTGGAGATCAATTCTCGACGCTTACACCTTGTGCCTGTTTGGGAACTAGCGCGCGAGGTGTCCCTAGGGTTAATCCACCTGCAAACTGGAAAACGGTCCAGGGAAGTCGCAGATCTTGGTAGGAACGCCACAGAACTCGTGTTGGTGGACCTTGGACTTTGTCGAATCAAAGCTGGCTGATTTGGGTGCCCTACTCTACCATGTTAGCCGATGGTGTAATCGACCATTACACAGCCCATAGCTGTCCAGCAATCGATGCTTCCGCCCTGGAGGTTCAACTGCCGGCTCGTTGAAAACGCTAGAAAAAGAGGGGGGAAAGTAAGAGAACTAAACCGTTTACGCACGCGGGGAATTTTCTAACCCAGATAGCGTGGCACGTTGGCAGGGGCGTTGAAAGAGCATACCTCCAACGCTTCGAGTCCACGCTTCTAGAACTCGATTGCGTCCAGTCAATGCCAGGAGCCAGTGGGGTTACATGGTTCCCGACAGGGAACGATGTTGTCCAGTCAGATCGCAATCCATGTGGTGGACGCCCGGCCAATGTGACTGCAAGTGTGCCAAGAAACTAAGCTTCCCTTTTTTTTCCTCAGAAATGAATAGTAGTGTGCCTGTCAGCCGTAACAATGCTATTTGACATTTAACGGACCATGATGGCTCGGCAGTTTGTGAGCCACAGCCTGTTCGGAGTTTCCAACAGTATTCTCTGACGTACTCCGTACTCTTCGGCAAACTAATATCGCGACACAATAATATGGGACCCGCCAGCGGGGCACATTACACAGTATTCATTGTGGCTCACTGGCTATTCAAGGCATGGTTAGAGGTCACAGCTCCCGGAAAGGATGTAACCGTAGCTCTCCAATGGGAAGTAATCGGCGGTGTCACCGAGTCGCCTTGCAGGCGGCGTGTCGCAGTTCGGACACAATGCAATATTCGGCCTCGTCACGCCAAGGCCAATGTAGCAGCACACGGCTGTCTGTAGATCAGAAGCTGCCAATCGAGAAATCTTCTTTACAAGGCACTGAGCTCTATGCGACCGACCCCGATAGCCGCACTTATGGAAGTCGAAAATCGATTTGTTTATCTGCAACATGAGGTTTCCAATGGGATAAATTGACCTTGCATCAAAATGATCGCTCGGATTGCTTAGAGCAGTGCCTGGCCAATCTTCCTTCTTCGTCGTTGGAATTAGAATTTCCCAAGTGAAGTCTGAAATGGCTTTTTTTAAAACTCGCCATGTTCCTACGAATGTTGCAATGGCTGACCTTGAACACCACGGTTCCACGGACACTTAGATCCACATTGTCACAAAACATTAGGTTGGCACTATATATACGCTATTATGCCTACTATTATTGCTAGAATCGCTTCAATAGCCTAAACCTTTTGCTCCGTAGCCTGACGGCATAGGCATTCGTCACAGCTACTATACCTGGCTGCCTTGGCCTAATGCGCCTTACTTGATTTCTTTATTTGTAATATATAACCCTTCCCTCTATTCCATATAGTGTACGCTGCCTTTCTTTGTGCTATGCCCTTAGGTCGCTGTACCTAGCCGTCTTAGCCTAATGCGCCTTACTTGGCTTCTTCGTTTATAATATATTGTCGCCAGTTTATCTACTAATATAGCGGCAAAAGGGTTAGGGTTTGAGAGGTGGAAGATTGTCGACAAACACAGCTGTCGTCCGCCGGCCGTTTGTGCAAATTAACTCAACGGGAGAGGATACCCACGTGATATAACAACTAATAATTTTCTTTTGAATTTATCATAATTTATCAGTAATTAATATCTTGCTTGGAGAAGGGCTGTTTAAGGTCACCAACCACGTGGGGCCATTAGAGGCCAGCATGTAGATTTCCAAAAATTACACTCAAGTCTACCTCTGCGAGTCCGCTCAATTCGTAGTGTCCGATTCCTACCAGTCGAGGAGGCATCATAGACTGGTAGAGAAATAAGATGGACATTATAAAAAGCAATTAGTTTTCCTATCCTGGCCTCATTATAAGAGGTGTATCTGTAGGATCGGCCGAGTGACTGCTATTGCAGTATTCGTATGGCGAGGCGCCATGCTTCCATCGGGTGATAATTTTTCATGGGTTATGAGGTTCTTTGCAACTTTTGTTGATACTTGTGTTGAATTTATCTATCTAAAAAAAAAAAGCACTTATCACACACTAGTGCTGGAGAAGGGTTGTTCAAGGTCAACCACATGGGGCCATTGGAGGCCAGCATGTAGCTTTCCACACACCAAATGGTGCTGGCACCAGGCGATGCCACCAACATTGGCGGTTGATTAACCATGACCTGTCACACGTCCCACCACAAGCCCCTCTATGAACATCCACCAGGGCGGTTTGACAAGCACTGCGTTGTACAAGTCCTTCCGATGAGGGTATTTCTCGTGAGTCCAGAAACATAGTGGTTTATACGGGTTGAAACGCAATGATCAAAGGTCTTTTCAGCTGCGTCAACCAATTCTCCCCTTACCGCATTGACAACCGGATTTGCCCAGCTGATACAACAGACTCCACAGCAATCGGCGCGGCAAATTGACCTGGGTGAGGCTGGTATGGTAATACCAGATTCATAAATGTCGCCGATGAGGAGATTGCAGTGATCCTCGGGAGCAAAGTGTGAGCGGCCGCACTCGACGTCGTTGGTGCCACAACTACGTTCTGTTATCTGATGGTCCTCTGGCACAGAATCATCATCACCGTATCTATATTCTGGTTAGCCATCTACTCAGACAGGTGCTATTTCAAACCACCTACACGGTGAGCGTGACGGTGTTATTATCCGTTTGGCTAATGATCTGGTGCTGAAGAATGACGAGTCCCTCAGGAGTGTCTGGTAGGGCAGAGAGAGTGTTGTTCACGCTCTCGCCGCTGTCAGCCAAAACAGTGCCCAACAGGCATGTTAACAAGAGCGTCGGATACAACATGGCGAGAAGGAGAAGATGGCGTTTGCAGGAATGGTGCCAGGCGTTGTGAGAGGTTAGGAAAAGCTCTAATAACTTGGAGGATTAGGCACCATATTATACTGTCATCATTTTGGTATTTGTTGCCTGCTTCTCTAGCATCCGACGTCCCGGATATGCAGGGCGCATTCTGGGGAGCATAGGGGTCCTATTTTACGCCATTAGGCTTAGCTTTAACAAGGTGCTCGGCGAATGAACCGAACCGCGAATTCAACTCACGCCACGCTGACGCCTCGCTGACTCGCTATGCTGCAAGATGGCGTGCGTGCGTGGAGCATTTGACCGCGAAGCTTATTAACCCGGGACCGTTGAATAAGAAACTGTAGTCGCTAAAAGGCGGCCGGAACATACCGACTTCGGGGAACTAAACTTTAAAAGCGTAAGATGACCATGTCTTCAGCGTTGGCCGCACCGTGGCCTTTGTTGTCAACTTCACTGCTCTTATTCTGCTTGATTCTATGCTGAGTTTGGCCACAGAAGAATATTGCGCTGCGCAATGGAGAGACTCTGGGAGGCCTCATCAAGGTGTTTGTCGAATTTATCAAAGCATGTCCAAAGTATGTCCAAAGCGGGGGCAGTTTTCGCCATATAAAAGCGCCATGTAATCAAAATTGGAAACGGAACATCCGGACAAAATAGTATGATAAAAGTCTGACTCATGTAACTAACTGCATTGGCATTATTGACTCGGTTATTGCTCAATTACCGAAACTATCTACTTACAACATCCGGTGAAATCGTTGAGGCACGCGCCCACCGCCATCTTCCGCTTCGACCCGATAAATAAAGAGGTTCCTTCTTATTAATGATTCTCATTTAGGCTAATAGAAGTCCTGTTGGCACGACAAGTTGCCAGTTGTCGCCCATCTCAACCAAACTCCAAAGCGGACATTGGCGGACTCACCTCGGCTTACAAGTTGCCGAACCCTGATAGAGCATTTATAATTACCATGGTTCTTGAGGCGTATGTTATTTTTTAGTGCTTATGTTGCTTACATATTGAGTCTTACATAGTGCCAGCCTTCTTCTCCATTTACCGATTTTTCAACCGCGCACACCTACCTATCAAAGGCAACGACCAACAGTCAGCTATATAGAACGGAAAGCAATTCTTTCAAGCTCAAAAGTCCTATGCCACTATCTCAAGTTCAACGCTTTCATTCAGCAAGGCTTTATACTTTTATTCATCATGTTTTCTCCTGCCAGCATAATACTCACCCTAGGTGGCCTTGGCTATGTACTAGGTGGGATCGTTTCTCCTACGTCTGATGCTCCCATTCTACAGCAATATGATATAACGGGGTCAGACGGCAGTACATCCGCCATCACCATGTAAGTTTATTTGATTATGTAGTTCTTTCTTCTAACAGTATCGATTCTGACCATTACAAATCAGCTACGGCTGGGACAACGATACCTCTATCGAAACACCTGACGATGCCAGCGACTTGGCCGCACGTGGGTGTGGAACCGAGACTGTTCAGTGTTCCGGAAGCCACCTCGCGTCAAACACGGCATGTACAGCCCTGATCCGCGGCATTGGCACTGGAATCTCCCTCCCCCCATCGCCCCGATCAATCTGTCTCTCCAACTCTGGCGGTCAATGCTGCATTTCTTGGTCCAACAAGGTCAGCGGCGCCATTGAAGCCTACCTGCGAAATGCGGCGGACAGGGTGGTGAGACAATGCATCAGGCCGGATTTGTCGGTTTCGGGCCTGACGCGCAACACGCAGCTCGGCAACACTTGTGTTTCACAGTGCTTGTCAAACCGACCCGACGGCTGTTCTTAAACCCATCATGACTGGTAAATGAAAGAACGGGGTTAGTGTGTTTGGAAACCAAAATGTATGCAAAACAGAGGGCGTAGGTCATGGCTAGACTATTTTTCTGTAGCACCAACTGAAGCCCCAGGCTTGCAATCAAATAAGATTGTTTTCAGACATGTTCAAAACAAAGGTCGTGATTTTCGCAAGTAAAATGAAACCAAATTCAACGAGGTCAGAAGAGCTCACAATCGTCCAACCGATCCGTCCAAGATCCTCAGACAGGGGACTTTCAGTGCGTCTAGCAAAGGGAATAGTTCAGTGCTACGGGGTGTTGTCCTGGTTCTTCTCCCATCCAGAGTAAGTACTGGTATATCACAGGTAGTTACGCGGCACGGTACTGAGAGAGGCGTCTCTCAGTAGGTATGCTAATTGTAACTTAATTGTGATTGAAAAACTAGCTATGGATAGAGGAGGAATTCCACTTCTATATACACGAATTCAGTAACAGGAAATGCAAACAACTATAGTGCAAGTACCGTCCTCTGGCGACTCGGCGCATGTAGGTCCTCAACTCTAGGGTACGTTTTGTCTGCATACTTCTTTTTACGCTTGTTTGAGCGCCAAAGAATATCCCCACACAACATCTTGGCCAACAAATCGATGATGCCTTTTTTTAATCAAAAAGAGGGTCCATTAACTTGAGATTTATACTGATGCAGCCGCTGCTCGTCTATTCAAGATGTGTGTGGTGCAAATTTGGTTGCCAAGACCGTCTTCTCCACTTCCTCTTGGACGACATCATCAGCCAAGACAGCCTTGTTGACTTGTTTAAATGGGTAGTCTTTCTTGAAAATTGTTCCCGCGCCAGTTTGGCAAGAAATTGGACGCATGGGTTTCAATAACATTCGCGTCTCCGTTTCGACATATCCCACCGTTTGCGAGGCTACCAGGTCACACATGAAAGACATACGAAAACAAGACCAGAAACATATAGACACAAAAATACCTTACTCCAGAATACCTCGCGGCATTTTACAATATGGGAGGATTCACAAAGATGATGGACATGGTTGTCCCCAAAGCGCGCAAGTCTGCGGATGGGCGAGACCAGTGGCCGTCTCGGGCCGCGTTTCTGCTGGCGTCGATGGGAGGCTGCGCGGGCATGGGAAACCTGCTGCGCTACCCGAGCCAGACATTCAATAACAACGGTTTACAGTGGTTCATCCCATATCTCATGTGCGTCTTTCTCATCGCCATCCCCGTGCTGGTGCTTGAAATCGCTATCGGCCAGGCCTACCGCGGCGGCTGCGTCGTGGCCTACAACAACATCCACCACCGGCTCAAGGGCACGGGCCTGTCTCTCCTCTTCGTGGGCACCGTGGTCAGTCCATATTTCGTGGTCAACTTGGCGTGGATCATGATTTACTTTCGGCACTCCTTCCAGAGTCCGCTCCCCTGGACAGGACGCAGCGAGGAGTTTTACATGCAAGACGTGGTGGCCAATGTCGATCCCATACCGGGCTCGTTTTCCGGCGATGGTTCGACCGTGACAAAATACGTCGCGTATCCCGGCGTGGCGCTCATCGGTGAGACGGTCGGGTGGGCCGTCTTTACCTGGTTTCTCGTGTGGCTGTCCATCTTTCGCGGCGTGGGCTTGACAGGGCGCGTCGTGTACTTTACCATGGGCCTCCCAATTGTCATTACCATTATACTGATTGGGCGATCGCTCTCGTTGGAGAATGCGGCCCGGGGTGTGCGGCTGTTTTGGGCCAGCTGGAACGGCGACCAGCTCGGCAAGGGCACCATCTGGCAGACGGCGTGCGGGCAAGTCTTCTTTTCGACGGGCGTTGGGTTTGGCTACTTTACGTCGTACGCATCGTACAACCAAAAGTATTCCAACGCGGTCATGGACGCGATTTTGATTGTGAGCAGCAATGTCCTGTTTGAGAATGTCGCCGCGTTTATCGTGTACGGCGTGATTGGGTTTCTTGGCATCACACCTGGGGGTGGTGAGCGGTTGGGTAGCTTTGCAGTCGGCTTCATCACTCTGCCCACTGCGGTGACGCAGATGCCGGCAGCCAACTTTTGGGCCGTCATGCTGTTTTTTACGCTCATGGTCCTGGGGTACAGCTCGGCGTTTGCCATGGTGGACGCCATTGTTACTCTGATTATGGATGCCCACCCGCGGTTTAGTAGGCCATTGGTGGTGACCGGGGTGGTGGTGGGTTTCTTTTGCCTGACGTTGCCGTACTGCACAGAGTTTGGTTTCTACCTGCTAGACGGCATTGATCGCTGGATCAACGACGTGGGACTGGTGTTTGTTGTCTGGGCGGAATGTGTCACGTCGACAACCTTGTACCGCTGGCGCGACGTTGCTGGGCAGGTTGGGCCGCCAGCGGTGTTCACTTTTAATGGAGGATACTTTGGGGGCATGGTCATTGGTGTTGCGATTGCTCAGAGCGTTTCGCCAATGGCCGGAGCGTGTGTTGGATTTGGCCTCTTCATCGCTGGTCTTGTGACATCCGCGTTGCTGAGCAAGACGCCTGATGCTGCGGCGCCCAAGTGGTGGAATAGGAACATTATCGGTGCCCGCGTCTGGTTTCTGGCGCTTTACTCGGTAGGCGGTTCGGTTTAAATCACGGCAGCAAACACTGACGTGCATGTCTAGGGTAACCAGCTCAGACGTGACTTGAATGAAATTGTCGGGCAGGGTAGAAACTGGAAGATACCGGCGTTCTGGGCGCCACTAGTGCGGTATATTGCAGCACCGACGCTCTCCATTGTCTACAGTTTCTCATACCCTTCATTCTATGAGCTGAGAAACGACCCGCTGCATATTCTGGGGTTTGGGGTAGGCCACATGGCGCTGGTTCTCATTGGGGGTGGGTTGATTGTACCGCGATGGTTTGATATTTTGATTCCGCCAGGCCGCCGAAACGAGGGCCAGCATGATGAGGGCGCGAATGTAACTCTTGTACCTACTGACGCCGTAGGGTCAGCCAGCAGTGTAGAGGCGGGAGGGGGCAGTGACAAGGAAGCGCGGAGGCGAGAGTTGAATCGGTAAGAGGTAAATGGCGGCAAAAAGAAGAAGATACACTGGCAACCTGAGCCACTGAGTTGGGCGTTATGAATGGGCGTCACGAGAGAGACCTGCTGATTATTGAATGCAGTGGGTGGATGGACCGAGTTGGCCTGTCTATGCATGCTGGCTATGCATGCACGCTCCTAATCCTTGCTCCAATCCTTGCTGCAATCCTTACTCCCAAGCCTTGGACGAGATAGAGAGACGTGATTTAATGCCTCTACCGTACGATGTGTTCTGTAATTCTTTCATTGATGCCTGTTGATGGCATTGCCCAAGCCAGTTTGTCGGCGAGTGGCGTGATCTGTTTGGTGACAAATCCTCACATAAAAGAATCCCCACAAAACAGCCAATTTGTGACTAATGCTGAGGCTGTGATTGGCTCGGCGGAAACAGGACTTGCAGGTCACGCCAGCCCTCGATAACCGCTGAGCCGAGCTGCTGTACACCACTGCACACCCACTGTAGAGGTACCTGGCCTCCACCAACAGCGCTGAACTGGCACCACACAGCGCTGTAGCTCTGCCGCACCAACGTCCCGACCACTGCCGACGCACCCCAACCAAAGCTTCCGTCTCCATCATCAATCCTGACTTCCCAATTCGACATCTCCGACATGCGCAAGACCTCTACATGATAAACCATCGTCCTTCCTGCAGCTACCGACATTGATTTGCACCTCCAGCTTCATTTTTTCTGCTGCTCCTCCACATGGTCCAGCTACAATGAACGCCCACCTAGTCATTGGCCGTGTCGCCGCCGCCCGCCACCAGTGCACCCGTCTGGCTGCTCGACAATTTTCCACATCCAGAGCCGTCCGCGCCGCCTACCAGCCCTACTCCCTACCCTCACGCACTACATCCGACACACACGGCAGCGATCTGACAGAGACGTCGCTGGCATACCCCGAGCCTCTGCCCAAGGTTCACGAGACGCGGCCGCCCCTGTCCTCGCCCTCCTCGCCGGCACCCGCCGCCGCCGCCGCCAAGGCCCAACAACCAGCAACACAGGCTGCCGCCGCCACCACGCCGGCATCATCAACAACGACACAGCAACCGGCTGCCGTCAAGGCTGCCGCTTCCGACAAGGAGACGCAAAAGACAGCCGCCGCCGCCACGACCGCCAAGTCTGCAAGACCCCGATCCAAGCTGCGCGCGCGCAAGGCCGCCATGAAGCTGACGCCCGCCGCCGTCGAGCAGCTCCGCAACATGCTGGACCAGCCCGAGCCCAAGCTCATCAAGGTCGGTGTGCGCAACCGCGGCTGCAGCGGCCTGGCCTACCACCTCGAGTACGTCGACAAGCCCGGCGCCTTTGACGAGACGGTCGAGCAGGACGGTGTCCGCGTCCTCATTGACTCCAAGGCCCTCTTTAGCATCATTGGCAGCGAGATGGACTGGGCCGAGGATAAGCTGAGCCAGCGCTTTGTTTTCCGGAATCCAAACATTAGTACGTCCATGGATTTTTTAGACAAGAATATACTGCGGTACTAATCAACCAAATAGAGGAGGAATGCGGCTGCGGCGAGTCTTTTATGGTATAGAACGACACCATACACTTCACTGTACATGTACACCACGATCCTACAGAATGCGAGATGCGAGAATGCTATTGAAAGCTTACATATCATACATGGTATTGCTGATGGAACAGAGCTCATACCAGAGCTCACACTGAACTGTTCCGACCGGGACGACACCGCGGAGGACAACATTTGAAATGGCGTAATGCGGCGTTTGGGCTAGAATCATTTGCACTCATAAACTACTACTTTTATTCACCTTAAAATTAAACAAAGCAAAATATTAACACATTCATACCTATCAAAGGTGCGAAGCAAAAAGAAAAGACATACAGATCCTGCTGTGACGTCACCCCCCTCCCCCATGACGAATCGTACGCCGAACGTCTTCCATCTCGGCCTCCGACTGCATTAGACAAAGAACAACCCAGGCAATACATCCAAAGGAAGCTCCCCCAGCCACGCAGACCTCTCTGCCTTTCCCGCACCCTCCTCCCACGTATGCTGCATCGCCCAAATCGCGTCCTTGTACGCCATGCTGCCCATGTGGTGGCCCAGCCGCAGCAGCGACCGGCACACAAAGTCCCTCGTCGCCGCCGGCGCCCGCACGGGGTCGATGCTCATGCCCAGCATGAAGAGCGGCCACACGGTAAACTTGCCGAACCAGTCCGGCGCCGCCCCCTCGGTGGCCCAGATGCGCCGCAGCGAGGCGTGGAGCACCTCGATGGCCGTCGCCTCTGCCTGTCGTAGGTCTATTATACCACCACCGCCGCCGCTGCTGTCAGGACTGGAACCTTCCGACGCCGGTTGACGATGTGGCAGCAGTGTCTCGTGGTGTTGCTCCATTTCGTCGCCGCCGATGAGCGCAAAGAGGCCATTGTCGAGAAACAGCGTGCGGATCGCGTAGAGCATGGTGCACATCTGAAACGCCTGGATGAGGTCCAGCAGCGCGGACCGCACGCTGTCCCGCCGCATGTCCTCCGCGCGCGCCCTAAACACCGTCGCGAGCTGCCCCATGCGGCTCTCGAGCCACTCGGCCGGGGAGAAGTTGACAATGCTCTCCAGGAGGGAGCGCCGCTTCGCCACCTTGGTCACAATGGTGCTGGGGTCCTGGTAGTCTTCGTACCGCGCGAGGTTGATGCGGATCAGGCACGTCATGAGGAAGTTGGTGCACGGGAAGCCGGCGAGCCAGCCCTCCTTGTACACGGGGACAATGTAGGTCAGGTAGTCGTCAAACATGGCGGCTTTGCAGCGGAGCAGGCATGACGGTGAGCCAAAGTCGCGCATTACCTCGACCCTGATTCCACATGTCAGTACAAACTGCACATCTTTGATGCTATTTTTGGGATTCAACTTACTGCATGACTGTGCAAATGTCAAAGTTGACGGGATTCACCTCGTCGACGGCCAGGGTCTTGATGCCACCTCGAGCAGCAATGATGGCCTGCGCACCGTTGAGATGCTTGTCCCAGTCACCAAACAATGACTGTTGAACCTAGAGCGTCTTGTCAGCAGGCCAACTCTACAGTGGAAAATGTACACACAAATAAAGATACATGTGTGTCTTACCTCGCATAAAATCATAGTGGTAATCGCCTCGAGAAGACCCCTGTTCCCACACAGCTCCGGATCCGCCACCATGGCCGCCAGCGCACCCGCCATCCGCTGCTGATGCCGAAACACGACGGGCACGAGCGGGTGCTTGACCGACAGGAGCCTGTTCCTCTGAAAGCCCACCCTGTACCCTGGCACGTACGCGGCGAGCGCGAGGTCCGACTGCGTCTTGCTGATGCGGTGCACGGCGGCGACGGAGACGAGGGGGTCCGCGACGAGGTCGGGCACGTAGCTCCAGAATTCGACGGGGAGCCGAAACGGGTTGTCGGGGGTGTCAAAGAGGACCAGGTCCGAGCTGACGTGGTCGTCATCTACACAGCATGTTAGTCGACGGATGAAAAATTGCTTCCGACGAGGAAAGAAGAGACAGAGACAGAGAGAAAACCTACAGTACTGAAGCGAGTCGATTATCAACCGCTGCAGCTGATACCCCGCCGGATCCAAGGCTGGACTCACGACAACACTCCGACGCTGCAGCAGGTGCGTATGGAACCCCCGCGCCTTCATCTCCCGCATGTACGCATTCAGATCTGCCGTCTCTGGCCGCTGCCTCAGCGCCAGCGCTTGTCCGTTGGGCATGGCGAGCTCCGATTCGGTGCGCTCCATCAACACCAGCTTTGGTCGGCCTTTCTTCCTCCCCTGCTGTTGTTGTGTGTCTGTCGGTGTCGCCGCCGATATGTCGTCCGCCGCCACTGCTGTCGTCGTCGTCTGCTCATTCTCTGTTCTCGACGACTGCCCAGGCTGAGCCGACTGCGGCTGCACCCAGAGCAGAGCCTGCGTGCCGTAACCGAGGCAATCTACCCCCCGCGCGACGCACTTATTACACGTCGGACGGACGCCATCACACCGAAGCCGCTGACGGCGACACGTGTGACAGTGCTGCGCTTTGTCGACAGCGTCTCTTTGTTGTTTCTGGACCATGGCAAATCTCTACAAAGCTGCGGCAAGGGCCCTTGACACGATTCAGCCTTACCTGACATCTTTAAAGAAGAAAAAGAAGAGGAGAGAAGGCGCCCCTCCTGTCTTTGTTTTTGAACTGCATGTGTCGAGTAATCCTCAAGTCACAAAACTTGGCGCAGCAACAAACATGTAGTGGCTGAGGTGTACTGCGCCTTATTAAGGTTCCCCTTTGAAGCAGGTGGGAAGCATAGGGTTTAATAGGGCCCGGACGGATCTTAAAATTACGCTATAGCCGCTGGCGTCCGAAGTAGTAATAAGTTTATTATCTACCCTCCAATCGAATTGGACAAGTGCCTGGGGCCATTGTCGGCAGTGCTGGTAAGGCTGAGTCGAAATGGGCAATTTGAAAATGGGCCACAAGGGTACGCTTCCCAGGTCTACCACACAGCCTCAGCTGAGCACGGAGCATCTTTTCAAACAAGGAAATGTGACGAGAAAATGGGCAACGTCATTTTAAAATGCCAATGCTGCTTGGCATAATTACGCGCCGCATCATCTGCGATTGGACATTGTCTCGTCATGCCCCCTTTCACAGCCCTTTTACGACTGAGAAGGGGGTGGCTTTCGGCTCCGAACTCCGCCATGTAAGCCACTGCACACGGGAGTAATTGCCTCATTCTTTGCCTGCGAACGAATGCTGTACGGAAGCGTTGGGCGGCTCAGCCCTAAAAATCGCGCGACAAACCACTAGCACCCGACGACGATGCTAGTGCTTACCAGGCCCCGGACGTTGTAGATAGGGGAACGGCAAATACATTCAAAACAGTCTTTGAGTGGAATTACAAATATCCAACTGACCGATGGCGTGTAACTTTAATTATTAATTGGTAGTCAGACCCGTTGACTTGGTTCCTCGCACAAGGAGCGGCAATAGAATTAACCGGCGGATGGACATTCATCCGCCAAAGACACCCTCCGAGTCATGAGTCATGTTACACAACCGGGCTGGTGTATAAGTGAGCCTGAACAGTATAAGCTGCCGATCAGAAGTCTTTTGGCAATCTTTTTTCATGCGCACATTCTCAAATGAGACAAAGGCGACGCTGAGTAATACCGCCACACCGCAAAGGTCAGGGCTGTCGCACGACACGGTGATTCTGGCAACTGCGTGTCAAACTACGCGAAACATCCTGTTATTATCGCTAAGACCTACAAACAGAAACAGTGCTACTTGGCGTGACCCAATCTACTACGGAGCAATGACTTCCTGAATGTAGTCTTGGGACTGGTCAGAAATTTAGTGCAGCAGCGCTATAGCGGCTGCAGTTAAGTGCCTGCCGGCCAGCGAGCTAGTAGGTTCGCAACTGCTGCTGTCCTCACTGTCAAAATATACAGCCAGAATAGATGACTATATTATCATTGTTGATCTAACGAATTAGGAATAGGCCACTGGTAGTTACGGCCTTGTGGCGGCCTGCCACATGTGACATTATTCTTTTGAGATCTCCTGCTACTTTATATATACATATGCAATAAAATTCATGTGAATTCATGTGTTGCCTGCACTGTGTATATAGGACATGAAAGAAGTAGCCAATTCTTTTATGAGAGTTTTTGCCTGTCAATAAGAACATGTTAAGAATCCAAACAAGCAACAAATAAAATAAAGTGCAGGTTGTGCAAAATTGGCAAGTCCTGCGCGGTCCATTTTTCTAGGTCTTCATATACTCTCAATTCAATCTAATTTGATCGTCACCCACCATACCTGACCCGATTGGGAACCTATGTACAAAGTTGAGCCCTCAACTGCGTATTCTTGGGGACGAAAGTTTGGGGGAATCCAGAGAACTTTCATTCCGTGGTGTAAAATCCAGCCGTGACCGCGACTTATTCCATATTGCGGAAGAGACTGTAAACAATCCATAGGCTGTGACGGCTTTGATATTGCCAAAGAAGTCCATTCAAGCGCCCCTGCATCTGTGACGAGCTGTGTAGTGCTGTGCGGATTGAAGGAAAGGCGGTAGATGAATTTGCCAACAAAAAAGCTCTTCACACAATTTCGAGTACTTATATCCCATATTTTAACACAATTTCGAGTACTTGTATCCCATATTTTAAAACAAGGGTCCTCTGCATAGGATGCAATCTGTTTTCCATCGCTGGAAAACGCTACCGATGTGACAGTTCCCATGTGGCCCACGAAACTGGAGAGGCACTCGGCGGACTTGATATCCCAGAGTTTGATGGTTGAATCTCTGGATCCGGAAGCAACTTTTTGTCCGTCAAAGGAGAACGACAAGGAAGAAACACTTTCCTGATGACCTTCTAAAGACACTAGACCATTACCGGAGCTGGCACACCAGATATTCGTCGTCTTTTGGTTCCCACATGCGACTAGTTCTTCATCTGGAGAGAATGCCAATGGTGTCGCAAAGGAAAGAACAGAGGAACGGGCAGAATCCAGCTTGAAAGTTGCCAAGCAACCACCAGACTTCACGTTCCAGAGTTTCACGACTCCTTTCATATCTGCTGACACTGCTTTCTGGCCAGTGAGAGAAAGTGCGACACATGTTATAGAAACCTCATGGCCAGCCAAAATTGTTGGCTCGTAGCTAGTATCTGGGTTAATATCGACGATATCCCACACTATAACATTTTTCCTAGATCCAGAAGCCACCTGTCTGTCGAGTGTAAAAGGCCGGCGACATCGTAGAAAGTCACCTTCATAGGTATGCAGACAATCACCAGATGCTACATCCCAAAACTTTGCGGTGTCATAACTCACTGTCAAGAGAGTCTGCCCATTATTCAAAACGGAAACTACATTCACTGAGTCTTTCTTTTTCCTGATGTTCGACGGACCAGCGACAGCTAAACGAACATCCCAGATTTGGAGCCTGCCAGATATGACTGTCGCCAGTTTTTGACCGTCATGGGAAAACATCAGTTCCTCGGCGTATATTCCGAAGCAGTGAGCTGATTGCAAGCAAATCCCGGAGGCAGTGTCCCATATTTTAACATCTCCATCATGAGTGACCGAAGTCAGCCTGTCCCCGTCCTGTGAAAATGCAAGTGCTCCTGTCCCGAGAAAAGGATCCACACAGATAGCCAGACATTTCCCAGTGCTAGTAGACCATATCTTGACCTCATACACGGAACTAGAAGCGAGACGCAGGCCATCGTGCGAGAAAGATAGTGATGTCGCGGAAAAATGGTGCGGCGCGTTGATTGCTAAAGTGGTGCCAGTGTTTATTTTGTAAATGTGAATTCCCGACGAATCTTGCGAAGCGAGATGATGACCTTGATGCGAGAAAGCCATTGGCTCTGTTATTCCACCGTTCTGAAATGTTTGAATCTCATTGCCCGTGTTTGTATCCCATATTGTAAGGCATTCCTCAGACGCTGTGGCGAATCGCTGATTGTCATGCGAGAGAAGAGCTAGTTTAGCTTGTCCAGTCCGACTTTGGACGCTTTTCAAACAAATTCGTTCTTTGGTATCCCATACCTATATATTTACGGTTGGATTATGATTTTCTGAGATGCAAAACAGCTGCTGGCTGTCGCGCGAGAGGCCAATTGACATGAGCCCTCCAGCGCCAGTATCAATCGTTTGCAGACACACCCCTGAATTTACATCCCAGATCTGAATAGCTCCATCATGATTGGCCGAAATTAGACGTTGACAATCATATGAAAATGCAATACATTGGACAACCCATGGCTCTGTTTGTATATTCAAGACAGACGTATCCCAATGCTCTGTGACCTGTGCTTTTATCGTTAACCATTCGGGCAGCTGTTCTTTATTTCTTGCAATCTCCCCGATTAAGCTTTCCGAAGGGCTAAACAGGAGTACGGACGCGTAGATTTGCAGTGGTGCGGCTTCGATCACACTCCTGAATTCTAGTAAAAACCGCCAGGCATCCTGCAGCAATTTCTGGTCATCTGTCCGACCGAGGCTGTCCTATGAACTGTAAGCACGTTTTCAGCAACCTTGGTCATGTCAGAGGCTAACCATGAATTGAGCCATCTTTTGTACAGGCACCAGTACGTTAGATAGCCTATTTAGAAGGCTGAGCGCCTCTAACCAGTATAGAAACTTTTCGCGAAGAAATTTAGATATTGAGTTAGCGGCTTCCTCCCTTTGTGCCAAGACAAACGACTCTTGAAATGCCGAACTTTCGAAGTGGTCGACCCAGAAAACTGTAGAGTAGCCTATTGAGTCTAGCGGCTCCAAATTGGGTTTTGTTTTACGTTCATTAAAGGGCCCGAAAAAGTTGAGGTCGCATATATCGCGTCGCAGTGTCAATGACAGTTGCTCAAGGGACCTCAAAAATATATCATAATTCCGTGCTGCCCAGCCGGATGGTGCGATAAAATCGGTTTTCTCCTGGACTAAGTAGTCCTTCGCCGATTTGTGTACGAAGCTAATCACCTGATCTCGGATCGCAAGAAACGAACCACACCTCACAACTAACTTTGTTATATCCTCGAAATCATAATTCTTGGGCAATTCAGTAGCGAGAGTTCGCAACTCGCCTAGTTTGACTGGACGAGCCACTATCGAGGCGATTGCCAAAATCTCCTTGCAGATTCTCTCATGCTCGGAATCTTGGATTACCTTCCACATTTCCGAATAGAAGGCATCCAGTCCTTTCGGAAGAGCCTTGAGCTTCGATTCCAGGTCACCTTTCAGAACCTTTGGGTCTACCAGTACTTGGCAGACCAAGGAGACCCATAGAAAGGTTCCCTCGGAATTTTCAATGAGGTGGTTTTTGATGCGGGCGGCGACGTCTTCATTGAGTCCCCTATTACTCTGGAGTTTACCGACTGCATTATCGATGTAGGCTCCTATAGACTTCAATATTTCATTTTGTTTCTCTTCAAGCTGAAATTCGACGCGTCTTGACACAACACCACTGCATTGGGGGGCAGAGAGAGAGTCATTGACTAGACCATTGAAGCCGGAAGCCGGCCAAACCAGGTCTTTGCGACTGGTGACAAGCCATTTTGCATTTGAGGAAGACGGGGAGCCCAGAATGAGCTCAAGAAGCTTATCCTGTTCTTCATCGCACTCATCTAAAGCATCAACAATGAAGTAGGTGTTGTGGGTCTGCAAATCACCCTAAGACTTTTGTGAAGAGATTGGAGAGAGCCTCCCATGCATTAGCACCCTCAAATGGCCTTGTTCCTGATCCATCGTTGCAGCTGTTATGTATGTGGGAAACAAGGGCGTGCTGTTGCTTGACGAGCATCCAGAGGAGCCCACGCAAAACTGCGGTGCCCTTGTTTAGCTTATCGTTGGTGGCTTGACAGAAGAAGTAACAAACATTGAAGCTTTGCAATTGCTTGCCAGTCGCTTTTGTCAGCTCATCGACAATACCACACACGAGCATTGTCTTGCCCTTGCCGGGATCTCCGCTTATCCAGAACACACCTGCGTCTTCCCCTTCTCTCCACTGCCTGAAATCATCGTCTTCAAGAATCCAAGAGTACGATTCTGGGAGCGGACTCCCCTTAGATCTTTCTAGACATTTTTTCTCCAAAACCTGGTTAGTAGCCCCCAGAGCCTCGAAACAAAGTTGATCTTCTTTATTCGAAATGTGTTGTTCCATCCGCTGCGTAAAGTCAACCAAGCTATTGATCTTGTCAAAGATGTCATCGAGATTTTTGCGTATATTTCTTGCTTCCTCCCCAAGCGAATGAAGCTCTTGCTTGCTCTCAATGGAGATATGTAGACTGAGCTTTTTCTGTATCTCTGCTTCTGATTCCCGAATCTTATTCAGCTTGCCCTTCCAGTCTCGAAAAAGAATGGATCCCTCGATAAATCTTTTGAATCTGCTGCTGAAAAAGTGTAAAATACTTCTTATTTCAAACTCGATAAACATTTGGTAAAGATTAATCATCTCCTCCCTGAGATGGTCCTTGGCTTCGTCCGACAGGCGGCTATCATAGCTCGCAGTCACATCAAGGACTACTGCTTCCATCTTAATATAGTAGTGTGTCTGTGTCGTAACGTAGTCAAATCCTTGTCGCTGATCAGATTCGGCAGTGGCCGGATTAAAAAAGAGAGGGAGAACCAGTGAGACACCAGCCATAACCACGGCGGTGTTAGGGAGATCCTTGACGGCCTGTTTGATAATATTCTGAATCGGCTCAACGATCCCTGCAGTCTTTGCCATGATGCTAGTCACACTAGGTTCATGCCCCCAAAGTCTCATACAAAGTTCCTTATCTTTCATTTGTTGAAGACCGAGGTCAGCGATGGTTTGAACGAGCTGTCGCTGCTCGTCCGTGTCAGACTGGAGAGCAGGGTTCATCATCTCATTAGTGCTGCTACTGTCTGTTACAGCAGACGAGTCTTTATAGGTATGTAAGTTTAAGAATGAAGATGAAAGAAATTGGACTTTAACTCACTTTCCCTGTAAACCCTTTCTAAAATATCGGCATATGCCGTCATAATGCGATCAGGGTTTTGCTTCACAATCTTATTGTAGGCTTGGTTCCAGAGCGAACCATCATTCTTTGACGGAATTGCTGCAGTGCCACCGCTAATGCGATTTTCAACAGACGCGGGCTCAGGAACAGCACCTGGTGTCACCATATTTGGGCTAGTTAAATTCTAGATCGTAGGGACTGATTCATCATTACGGTTCGAGGCTCTCGAGGAAGCTCCACTACGTCGAAACGCGTCCCAACGATTGGCCACACTCTTCCGGAATGAACTCTTTTCTTTTGCGGACATTTTGCGCGGAATGGTATGTATTGGCCGGGCTGTGGAGTGTTTCGAGGACGAGGAGTAAAGAAAAGAAGATCGTTTGTGTGAGACGGCACTGGTGCGATGATGACGCTGCCTCACGGCGGAAAGCTTGGTCGCGTAATACAGCCCTCTAGCATAGATAAATAAGATAAATAAACCGATAGAGGTTCCTGGATGCTCTTGATGCCTAAATTTTACTACTCGTGCGGGGTTTGGGCCGTTTCCAATAGGTTACACGACAGCGTGGCGTTTTTATGCATCTCTTACTGGCTTTGAACACATGATCATTTCTACAGAGCCAGCAGGCGGTTAATAATAAACAGGAACCTCGGTCCAATAGCTAATTAATAGTTTAACATATTTTTTTTACAACACTTAAACTTTTTCCAGGCCTCGAAACTTTATTTATTCTACAAATATAGGCTAATGGACCTGTTCAAAGTTGAGACAAGGTACCAGGCTACCTCGGCCGTCTAACTGTCACCGACGACACGTCGGGTCGAACAGTAACTTTTGGAATCACAATGTTTTCAATTATTCAAGTGATACCAAAGCGCTAAATGTGCGTGCGTATCACTTCGTGTATTGATTATTGTGTAGAATAGCCAGCTGGCTAGGCTTTTGCTCACAGCCGCTTTTACTTGTAATAATGCTTACATAAAGGCAGAATGAGCTAACTAAAGGCCAAAATTTTCTGCTAAATTGAGCTGGGAGGCGCTGGAAGCCACACTCTGCATTTGTGACTGCCTTGGTGTTCGTAACTACTGAAACAGAACAACGAAACCACCGACATAATTGTAATAAAGTAGAACGGTATTATGAATTTCTTCTCATCGTTTCATAAAATATCTGTTTAGTTGTATTTCGATGAAAAGTACCCCGCTAGGGCAGGCGTCTATGTTTTGTTCCAATACCCGCGCGAATCCTTGCCAGCGTGGTCCAGATTCTACAGAAATGCTACCAAGATCCTGTTCGGCACACATGCGATATTATCGAGACAGCTGTCTTGTACTTTTTGAGTTGTTGGCTTTATGATCATGACATAAAAAAATGCATTTCAGTGCCAATGAATAACGGCAGGCACGAGCGTTATAATAGCTTCAGCTTCGCCTCTAATCCGCGCTCGGATCTTTCTTGCTCCATCACCCTTAGCTTCTCCAAGACCCAGGGCATCTCGCGGTATGCAGGGTCAGTCTCGTGCCAGGAAGGCCACTCAAAAAGGATAGTCTCCGCCTGGTAGCCCAACAACAGCGACAAAATCTCAGCTGTATTCCCATTTATGAACGTGAGGGCGCGCCTGACTGCCAGCATATCCCCGACGTCTATCCAACGAAAAGCAGTACAGTCCTCAGGGTAGCAATATCGGTTATATGCTATGTCCAACGGAGTCTGTCCTTGCTTGTCAGCGGTATCAACGGAAGCTCCCGCTTCAAGAAGTGTGCGGACGACCTTGTAGTTCCCGATCAAGGTGGCCATGCTCAGCGGCGAGGCCCAAGTGCTCGACTGGCAAAGGTTGAGCTGATCAGGCTGGTTGTATTTTTGCAAAAGCGTAAACACAATCAGTTTTGTGGTCTCGGCCTCCTCTGGATCTTCGTTCGAAACGTGAATCGCGCAATGAAAGGCAGAGAACTCCTCATCAGGATCGTGGTGGCGGAGTACGATGAATCCATCGCTTCCTCGGTCAGGAAGGCTGAGAAGGAAACGGATACGCTTCTCTGAGCCTCTAGTGTGATTCCTGAGCAAAAGGCCAAGAGTTGTATAAGACTCCCGCCCTTTACCCGGATGGAATTCATCTCTGTCAAAGCCTTGGTCATACAGCCACCGTGCAGTCTTGAGGTTGCCATTCTGCACGGCCACCATGAACGCCTCTCTTGGACGTGTCCCCGTCTCCGTCAACGAAGCTCCCGCCTCAACTAGCATTTGGATGTAGAACAAATCATCGGTTTCCTCACACGCTCGTAGTACTGCATCACAGCCAGCCGTGTCGATCGCGCGAACATTCACACCGTGTTTAAGCAGCAGTTCAAACTGGCCACGATTCTGGTGAGTGATTGCAAGTAGGAGCGCTGTGCCGCCGGACGTGGCCGTACCCCAGATACTTTCTAGATGGTCTCCAAAGCCAAATTCAAGACCGGATCGCAGGACGTCAGGATTGCAGTCATGGTAAGCGACGGCAAAAGTCGCGCTCATTGTATGATTCGGCATCACCATCATAACAGCGTCTGTGGACGCACCATGATAGACAAGGAGCTCAATCACTCGTCTAGTCTCGGCCTCCCATGACAACCCATTGCGCATGAGGCACTTCCATCGTCTGTCGCCAGTTACCACCCAGAATAGTGGTTGAACAAAGACTTGCGAGCCTCCCTGAAGCTTTACCCAGGAAGCGAATGAGGCCCTGACTGCTTCGTAACCGAGAAACAGTTCAACTGCTGGCGCATAACTGAGGCAACATGCGTACACGAACGCCGATTTTCCGTAGTTCAATCGATACAGCGGGTCAGCCCCATTGTCTAGGAGTATGCGAAGTGTCGTCACACTTTGGGCATCAATCGCCCAGTGGAGGGGGGTTCCTTGGACAGGGTGGTTCGAAAAACAATTGAACCAAGCTGGTTTGCCGTAACTGTTGTCGTCCCATGCATTCACATCATTTCCAGCTCCTTTTAGTAATTCAAGTGTTTGCGTCTGCTCCTGCTCCGGAAATCGGTGGAGCCAGTGTAGAGGCGTTGTCCGCTGCCATGCATCGCCATTCAGGGTCGCGCCTTGAGAGAGAAGCATCTTGATCATCCGGAAATTGCCATGGCGGCTTGCAAGAAGCATAGGCGTCTCTCCGTCCACGACGTTATCTTTCAAGGCTGAATCGTTCTTGAGAACCATCTGGGCCAGCTCCAGTTCTTCGTTGATAATGGCATAGCGCAGAAACTGGTCTTGCCAGCCCCTCGAGTAACAAAAGCTGACTGGGTTATCCTGAAAATTATACCTGTAGGTGTGGTCAAGCCCCTGGCTTTCATGGAATTTGAAGGATTCTTTCAGCCGCGCATGGGCCCGTGCTCGTATAGCCTCTCCTGACGTGCCGGAAAATGCATGCACGGGTCTAGAGATGCCCGCCTCAATGATATTTTTGAGCCAAATCTCTCTCAGCATAGGGTTAAAGGTGGTGGTATCCGAGGCTGGGTATAGATCCACGAGTAGTTGCTGTGCAAGGGTATTTCCAAGATGCGCACTCTGGTGTAGCATGTCTAGTCCCCTCTGTAAGTCGTACCTGGAATCTACATCATCAATGGTAAGGCAAGCAAGATTGAGAAGAGCCCAGCTCTTTCGTTCAGGATCTGACGGCTGTGTTGAATACGCTAGAGTTTCCAGGTCCAGAGCAATCTTTTCCTTTACCATGGCGGGTATCCGCCTGAGAGAGGCGCCAAGGCGATGCAGCTAAAGCAAGAGCAGTTTGTCAGCTTCATCTTAGACAGTCTTGAAAGCAACTCACGTCGGGAGTAGTATTTTTTGAGAATTGGAGCGGTAAAAAATCTGGCTTCGCCCTGTGAAGATTAGAAAATGGCTAGATGGATGGAATGCACAAGACAAGGCGATACCTACGACTCTGAAGGTGCTTGGGTAGCGCCAATTCGCAGTATCGATGCGAAATCCGAGAGTAAAGAACCAAATGAGTCCATATTTGGTACGAGACCACATAATGCCCTTGTAGCTGTCGTGGTAGAAACGCAGAATGTCTGAAAATCCTTCCAGTCGCTGTGAGATTTGCACCAGTATTCCACTTCATGCCGAGCTCTCATATCCAAAAGTTGACGAGTTGCCGCGTTTGGCATTTCATCTGGAGAGAGACCGGCTAGAAGTGATCTCAATGCGAGATTTTGTATGTTTTGAAATTGGTTCCTTGTAAGACAATAAAACGATTCGGATAACGGCGGAGACTCTAGGGAATCGCTATGCGTCACAGAGGTGTCGGCATAACGCAGTATTGACAGGATATCCGCCATGCTATTAAAACGCTTTTTTGGTACCGTATGAAGGCAGAAGAATAGTATTCTGCAAATAAGCAGTGCTGGACACTCATCATGCTCCAGTTTATGGAGGAAGTCGGTAAGGACGACGCCTGCAAGCAATCCCGCTTGCTTGAGTCTCTGCACTTCAGCATCGCGGGTATCCTCTGGGAGAGACTCATGGTAGGATAATCCGTTCCTAAACACAGTATGAACAAGTAGCCCGTAGGAAAATATATCCAGTTGTCGTTGATAGCGCAGGTCAATTGTACTGTTTGCCTCTGGGGCTGCGAAATACTTGGTGTAGCCAATGAGACGGTCATCGTTCTCGGCCAGTGCGAAACCAAAGTCTGTGAGCTTGACAATGAACCGTCGACTCGGATGTTTGAACAAGAGAAGGTTGGATGGCTTAACATCACCGTGTATGATTCCGCAGGAGTGGAGCACTTCGATCCCTTTTGCGGTGTCTCCCACAATGTCAAGCTTGTCTGCATATGAAGTTCCGTATCCGGCTTGCTGGTAGTCTTTGACACTTCCGAGCTCTGCAAACTCTAGAACAAGGGCTGGAATGATATTCGGTTTATCCATATCTCCGGCGTCGTGGAAAATCACTCCGAGAAGATCAATTATGTTCTCGTGCTTTTGGAACGGCATATGTCGGAGTACCTGTAGCTCTGTCGCCAGCTCTGAATAAATATCTTCGACTGGCACACTGTCGATTTCCACACGCGGATGTTTAACGGCAACAAATTCTCTACCTTTGAAACAATTGTCATCCAAGCCCGTAGGAAAAGTCGAGAACCGTACCTTGCGAACCTCGAACGATACGCCGCCCATGGTCACATCTGCCCATTTGAAGGATCTGGTAGTGAGAACTGGCAGAAATTTAAGATGCTGCCATCTCTCATCTTCCAGCAAGATCGCAAGAAATGCAATAAAGTCTGGACAGCGTGATTTGGCGGGATGGCAGGCTAAGTCTTGGACCAGGCCATGAGGCGTCGTCAGTGGACGGCCGAAGAAGGAAGACATTGTTTATTGTATAGACTGCCCAAGCCAGCTTGTATACTGCAGATGCTCCTGATGTTTGATATGGCCTCCGAAGTTGAGATTGTAAACATACTATTGATGCGGAGCTGATTTGGTTTGATTGGCCAGCTGCATGGAGTAACCCCTCAATTGATGATCAACGGGCCGCATGTTTCAAGATTGTGGCGTAAAGACTATTTACGCATGTGACAAGATATTGCCTACGCCAATTGGAGTTAAGTGCTTAAAGCTGAAAAAATTGGCGCGGTATGGCATTGCTGCTCGCTGCCCAATTGTCAGGGTCTGCACGTTGTCAAGCTGCACAATAAATTCCGGTAATCATTCATCTGTAAAACATGGCCGACGAACTCTCCCTGGTCGGATTCCGTATCGGTGCAGCAGGCATCGGGTTGGGGGTATTCAGCACCACACTCGACCTCCTTCACACTTGCAAGCGGGGCTACGATGCATGGAGAGGCTTGGAAGGGCTCGATCGAGATCTCAGCATGCTCAGAGCGCAATTAGTTTTACAACAAGATCTTCTAGAGCAATGGCAACGAGACTGGTACGGATTCGCAGTAACGGATAGTGTCTCTGTCACAAAGCTTCGGCTGCTCAAAGAGCACAACGAAACCGTGGAACTTGTCCTCGGGTCTGTTCAGAGTCACATTGATGGCATGGTATCTCTCAGAGATTTTGCGCAGTCCGGTCGAACACCGAGCGGAATTGAGAAGGCGAAATGGATTTTGAGCGAGCTGGACACGAGCAGAAAATCATTGAGTGAGATCACATCACTGCTAGAAGGTCTCTATCGATTGCTTCCACCGCGAAGCCCGAACCCTGCGGCCGCTCAGGCCATCATTTCTCTCAACGACCGTGAAGAGGGATTGGGCGAAATTGAGACTGTCCTCCGGTCAACATCAAGTCAAGCCGTAATTTACAGGACACTGGATTTACGTCGAGCCGAGAAATCCTTACAGGAGGAGCTTGAACGACGTGTTTCTGAGATGAACAACGGCCCGTCGGCGCTCGAGTTGGTGATTACGCCCGCGAGATGTCAAGTGGGTGAGGAGGACAAAATTTCTGCGGGCTTCCGTCGCTTCGGCAGGTTAGATGGGCGGCCTGCAATAATAGAGTGGAAGAGGTACGACAGGAGATGGCAAGGCGTTGAACGAACTAAGCTGGATGGCCGCATTAAGAATCTGGCGCAGCTTCTGCACAATGAAAGCAAACCGGAGGAGCTCAGAGTTCTCCGATGCGACGGCTATTTTGACAACCCTACAGACAGTCGGTACGGCTTCGTCTTCACGCTGCCCCAACCATCGGACGGGTATCCAACCTCGCTCAGGGAAGTGATTGGGGACAAGAGCTATGATCACCTACCCACGCTTGAGGAACGCTACCAAATCGCATACTCTCTTGGGCTGTCTGTTGCTATCCTGCACACCACCGGCTGGCTCCACAAGAGCATCCGTAGCCACAACGTGCTCCTGTTAAAGCAAAACCAGCGCCCGGTCTGGTGTCGGCCCTATCTAGTCGGCTTCGACTACTCGAGGCCTGAAGGGCGGGACGAGTCGTCAGAGAAACCTGAACAAAGCAGGCGCTTTGACATATACCGCCATCCACTGAGTCAAGGCACGCCAAATGAGCGGTACAGGAAGGAATTTGACTACTACAGCTTTGGTGTTATCCTTGTTGAGATTGCCGGGTGGAGGCCAATATGGGATATGTGGGCAGATGGAACGCCACCAGAGACCTTTAGAGCACAGTTAATTGCGACGGTAGAGCAGAAGGTGCCGCATCGGATGGGTCGAGACTATGCGGATGCAACGTTGAAGTGTTTGAGCGGAGATCTGGCCAGACGAGATTCCTCGGAGCTCAAGGCGTTCTTCATCGAAGTAGTTGAGGTGCTCGGGAGGCTGATTACCTGAAGCTTTAGATCAAGATTAGTACTTGTGACATTATGCCCAAGTTATTGTTCCCAGCAGTTTCAGAACATCGTGGCCCTGGTGATGCGTTTTTGCTTCTCAACAGAGGCCCGGATCCTCCGAAACCAAGGCGTTTTGTTCCAGAAAGCAGCGATAATGTTACTAGACGTATGAATATTTTGGTTCTATCAACGTGATTCGACCAAACCGAAGTGGAATTCTGTTGGCTGTACACCGGGGAAGAAACCGGACTAGCACTGCAAGTCGACCAAATCCTAGCCATTATCCATTTGATTCGCTATACTCGACAGAATCTCAGGGTTGGACATCTTGCGAATAGTCGATCGAATCGATCGATTCATTCAATGCCAAGTCTTGCGAATATCGAATCGAACGGGGATCTGTTTGATTCCACTCCATTCCATTCAAACCACAAGTCCGTTCGCACGATTCGCAAGATATCACGGTGGTTTACACTTGGCTTCTGGCGGGTGAGGACAGCGAGATGTTTGCTATCCGATTGTGGGAATCGACCGAAAGGCACGAGCAAGAGCCCACGGGACTTGCCATGGCAAATGAAGATAAGCTTTTGGGGTCGAGGCTGCTGGGGTCCTATGGAAACTCGCGAAGGGAGTCTAATACGTAAGACACAGGCAGGGAGATTTCTAGTTGCGACACTTGCGGAGCCTGGGCAGCTTGACAACCATTTCCGCCAAAGATAAGTGGGATATTTTGAGGTACTGCCATTGAGTGGCTATAAATTGCTCCCAACCCAGCCGCCATTTTCGCAAGCTTTGAGTAATTTCGTCGCAGGTTGCAGGACGTACGAAGGGTCGGGTCTTGAAGAGTTCCAGCGCGTCCAGCCTCAAAACAGTTTGTCCTTACATTCCCTTCAAAAAGGGGGTAATAACAATACACCAATTCGGGCGTACTGGCTTGAGACAACAATACCTCCGAAAAAGCTCACCTGCGATGTGTGGCTTAAAAGGATACGAAGTGCTGAAACTGGTTGCCGCCCACAGTATTAAGAGACAGCCAATCATGGTTTTAGGGACGCGCGTACGGTGTACTCCCGGACTTAATGAAGTAAGCGGATTTCAGCCTTATTAGCAATATGGTGCCACCCGAGATAAGCGCAGTTTTCCCAGTCAAATAGCCACAACTAGCTGCCAATATGCATAAATGCCGCATAGAACAGTTGTTATTCACATGCAGAACAAGTGGTGCATATGAAGCAAATTTGAAGTAGGTCTTATGACGCCTGGAATCGCCCTTGATTGAGAATGTCTCCTACATACCTGCGGATAACGCCGCTTCGAAGACCTTTTTGCTGAAAATTGACTGGTGGACAGTGGTGGACAGTGGTGGCTGATCATCCTAGTCGCCAAACAACGCTAGTTTTACCACCACTAATAAGTTTCTTAATAATAAGACAACATACACAGAGCTCACGCATTAAAACTGGTTCCAGTCCACCAGTAGAGCAAGACCAGCCCACGTGGCCATCGCCTGTCTGCCATACGTTGCCCAACCTGTGGGATTTCACCGACCGGGGATCAGGAGCGGCCCTTTACTCCTAAAAAAAGTCACATATTTCGATGCGGTACATCGATCTACCGCTCTGCTGCCCCTTTTTGATCACTTGACTCGGTCCAGTAATAGAATGTTCCTAGTCCTTGTGGGGCAATTGACCGTGAAGTTTATATAATCGGACAAAAAAGGAAAATGAACAAAATAAAGCCGGCACTTGGAGCCGAGGTGCGCCCCAGTACGTACTGAGAAAAGTTTAAAAAAAGATGATACTCCCGCGCCAAAAGGCTAGGGACGTTAGACAACGCGTGGGTCTCGTAATCTGCGTGCCGCTTGCGGCCTGCCCCCGGATACGAATCGTTTTCACAGCCTTGCCGCAATGAGCTTGGTTGAACTTGTTTTGTTAAAAGCTGATCATGGTCCCTGAACACGCGATCATGGCTCCCCATCTGCGCAGCACGGCGAGACCCCTTATCGAGATACTGCACCACTGTGCCAGTTGGGTCAAATATGGACGTTTACAGACGACTATGCCAGCGGCGGTCAGCATTCATTCTGCTTGCGGTCTTCTGTCTGCTCCTAGTGTATACCTTTACTTCATCTTACCACGCTCAGCTGTCGTACAGCGTCAGTAAGCTTATCAAAACGCAAAATCCGGCACTCTGCCACTCCCAAGGATGGTCCGAGTACACGCCATCAAGTGCGAAACGAAAGGTCTACGACTTGTTCATGGTGAATACAGAGCTGGATTGGTTGGAGATTCGACTCGCTACCCTCTATCCTGTTGTCGACTATTTCGTTGTCGTGGAGGCCGGGAGGACATTCACGGGCTTGAAGAAGGAACTCATGGTAAAGGACAACTGGGCGCGATTCCTCCGATTTCACGACAAGATTATATATCACGAAGTCGAATACCCCGCTGATTATACGCCAAAAGACGCATGGGAGACTGAGGAATACACCCGCAACGCCATGGTGCAGCAGGCGCTCGAATCGCCGAATCGCACCGCGCCGCAGAAGCCGCATTACAAGGACGTCCTAGTGATTACAGATGTGGACGAAATACCAAGACCAGAGACCATAGAGGCGCTTCGCCACTGCAGCTTTCCTCGTCGTGTCACTCTATGGAGCCGATTCTACTACTACAGCTTCCAATTCCTCCACGTTGGCCCCGAGTGGTACGGCCCAAAGGCCACATTCTATGACGGCGCGAATACTGTTTTGCCACACGACTTACGAGCGAGCCGTGGTAAAATGCTGGAGGATAAAGGCGACATGTCGAATGCGTCATGGCACTGCTCCTCATGCTTCAGCACGGTGAATGAGTTTCGTGTAAAGATGAAGTCATACTCGCACACTGAGCATAATTCAGATCAGTTCACGGACAGGAAATGGATCATGGATCATGTAAGGGGGGGTCAAGACATGTGGGAACGACCTGGGGAACACTATGAGCGACTCGCAGATAACACAGACGTTCCTCCTTACGTTCGGGACCATCCTGAGAAGTTTGGGTACATGCTGAATAGGGATGGAGAGAATGCCGGGTTCTTCGATACAGATTAGGGATGCGTCACTAATGTAGTAGCGATGGATCCGGCTGCCAAACCAGATTCGGGTGATTGAATACAGGGCTCGAGCCGGTGGATGTGGCAGTTTACATCATTGTCGATCGATAGTGCCTGGCAGCTAGACCAGGAGGTTCGCTGGAGAGCATCTGCCATGAGCGCATGAGAATTGCATTACCGCACGGCGACAACAGATTTCTGGCAGTAAAACGTTACAGACCATTCTCACAGCCCCAGTGCAAAAAAGTCTCACAACACAGACTTTCGCCGCTCTATGCTAGTCCAAGTTTTACGGCCATAGCGCCTATAGGTTAACGAGCCATTTTATAATACAAAACCGCGTTCATCACTCAACCTTTTCCCACTGTTCCATTAGCCGCCTCACCCTGAATGGATCCATCAGCGCGTTCGCCTGCGCGATTGTAGACACCATTTTATTGTGAAAGCTTTGAGCTTCGGCGCCAGCATGAGTGTCAAAGTATCCCAGGGAACTATTGCCGTATATAAGCCCTTCGCTAGTACCATTCATGGAATTTTGCACACGTCTTAGTCCGGCAGTACCGTTCCATTTTACGGACATTTGACCAAAGAAGGCAGCTTCCTTTTTTTTAACCTCTTGCAGTTCCTTGGATGCCTCAATCTCCATAATGGTCGTCGTATAAACTTGTTGTCTATCAGCCCCGATGGCGCGAAATCTCTCCACGGCGTCCTTGGACTCTGTTGAGTCTGGCTCGCCAGCCGCACACACTTCCAGCCATAAATCACGCATGCGAGCTGACCAAATTTGGCAGATGTAGCTATCATCCAATTTCTTATGCCTGATAGGAAGAGAGTTCCAAAGCGAGGTATCGGCCACAAAGTTGTGGAAGCACTCCTCGCAGAACAGTACCTCCGCAAACCCCCACCACTTCACATTGGACACGGCCTTCAACCGAGGACAGGCAGGCACACCAGTAAACCTCTTAACGTGGTTGGAAAAGATTTTGAACAAGCCGTGGTCCAGCGCTTCGCACAGTTTCAGGATAAACTCGGCTCCCCGCGGCGCAGATGGACATAATCCGCACACGATGGCGCCTTGGGGGGTGAAGAGTTGTGGCTGGAAATAAGACCCAAGGCCAAAGGCCGACAGACCAGCGTGACATGACGCACAGAGAAGAAAGCCACTGCCGCTCTTCAGCGAAAACCAACTCCCGCCAATAATACCGTCGCCGGTACAGCGCGGCTCCCCAACAATAGTCTTTGCGGCAGTAGAAAAAATGGCAAAGTCACCTTTGTGTCTTGCGCGCTCTAGCGCAAGTGCCATGCCGAGATTGGACCCATTTCCGAACTGGCACGACCATAGGTGCTGGGCCTGCCGGTGATCTTGGCTTGGCTTGTACACCTGGAACTGTTGGCGGAAGGGCTCATAGTAGAAGTGGTCCAGGTAACATGCTTGGCAGATTTGGACGCCGGCCAGGGTGACATCTATGGGTAGATACCAGTCTGTGGTGCCCCGTTGACGCGGGGTGCCTGTGCATTCCTCCAGAACCAGTCGATTGTATGCACTTCTGACTAAATCTGGCCAATTATTTGTTTGGGCCATGGCAGTCAGCGTCTCTGCAACGTACGGTGAGCTACCGACATGACAACTCCATTGATCCGTGCTGTCATCTTGGTAGACAGCAAACTTGTCGTGGAACGGCGTGTCTACTATCCGGTCTTCGAAACAGGCGTGGCAGACGCGGAAGCCATCAATATCGTCGTGCTTCATGCCCACTGACTTGGTATAGTCAGAGGTTACGGGTTCTGTGCCACGGCATGGCCGCACGGTCGCGCGTTGGAGCAGAAACTCTCCAATTGCATCTGTATTTTTGGATACTAGCGCCTGAGGCCATAGGATACTATTAACGCGCGGGGAGTAGAAGCAGCAGAATGTCACTGAGCCATGCGGCCGCTCGTGACTTATGAACTGGCTGGCCAGTACGCTGTCTTTGATGTAGTCTGCGTGACATTTAGTACATATGAGGTAACTGATCCCAGTAGGTTGTGGCTCGTCATTGAAATTCGCGAGAGTATACCAACGAAGTGAATAAGACACTGGTCGATTTTCCGGGCATGCCGGCAAAACATGCCCCTGCATGTCCTCACCATTCACAGTGGCTTGAGCTCGTTGTACTGATTGCATGCTTCGTTGCCGTTCTCGATAGCTTGAATGTCAATGAGATTTCGATTTTGCTGTTGTCAGAGGGGAGGCACGTTTCCAAAATGCATCACATCCCCACAACTTGTATCAATGGGCATCGGGGATGAGGAGTATGTCGGGTAAGCTCCGCAGCATCGCCTCACTTTTGTCTTCCCGAGGGGCATTGCGGGGCTGGGGCTGTACCGGCTAAGGTAGGTCGAAGCCAGCGACTGAAGGATCTGTGCACCAGTAAGACGCCTTCAGCTCGAGCCTCGGTGCTATGGATTGGACAGTGACCTAAAAGTTACCTGTCTACGATTCTGTAGTGAGTCTCTGGAGCTATCGCCATGGTGAAGGGGTTGCTACTGCCCAGCACGTCGAATTGTCTTTGAATGAATTCAATGTGGAAGGCGGGTAAAAGTGCTGGACTGGTGCAGAGATCTGGCCGACGAGTAATCCTATAACTTAAGCGTAATAATCCGAACTACAACTCATTATATAATTTTGCCCGCCCATAAGGGCCATTGCCTAAAATTGTGCATGGATTTTGGAGACGGATTGCTCGCCGCGAATGTAATTCAGCAGCGCTCGGGCGGAAAAACATCAACTTATCTGCCTCGATTCGGTGTTACCAACGCATGTCGACATTTTAACATTACAGTAATTTTTAAATCGTAAACGCCATTATACTGCCGTTTACGCTTAATAGTAAGCAAGAAACTTGAGCACTATGACCTGTGTCTCATCTAGCTTCTACAACGTGCTCCCCAAAAATCTACCATCAACTGCGACGCGCAATCTCATTGTGGAATTCATGGCACAAATACTGTCTTAGTCAGAAATTAGCAACTCGATGAAACTATTCAGCACGCTATTCAAACTCTTTCCATATCTCTTGTAGGGCCAGGATGCGCTGAACATCGCTCGGTTGCAGTAGGGAGTTTAATAGCCCTGATTGAAACTGGTCAAACTGAAGCCTTGACTCGAGGCTTGCCTTGGAATCGTACCAGCCCAACGAAGAGCTCCCATATTGATACTCGTTTGGCCTCGAATTCAGGATATCCAGGCCAGCAATCCCCTGATATTGAATGCTCATCTGCGCGTGAAACAGAGCATCCCGTTGCTGTCTCGCCTTCATTTGCTTCAGCACCTCAATCTCGGAAAGGGTTTCAAAAAAAGTCTTGCGGCGGTAGCGGCTGACGCCGAGGAAGTCCTCGAGCGCCTGGTTCGACTCAGCCGACCCCGGCTTCCCCGCGGCGCATACTTCCTCCCAGTAGTGCCGCATGCGCGGGGACCAAATCTGGCAAAATGTTGACTCGGCCACGACCTGGCCATTCAGCTCCAGATGCGCACCCATTGCCGTGTCCTTGACGTAAGTGACGTAGCAGTCCTCGCAAAAGAGGGAATCAGAGTACCCCCACCACTTCGAGTTGGGGAAGCCGCCGTTGTGCGCGCAGGACCGAATGTGCGAGACTTTGCGGACGTAGTCGCCCAGGTACGCAAAGACGCCGCGGTCCACGGCCTCGGTCATCTTGCCCCAGTACTGGGCGAAGCGCGGATGCGACGGATAAAAGCTGCACTTGAGGCGCTCGCCTGGTGGTGCAGCAGCCGTCTCCAGGAACCCGTCCATGCCACGCATCCAGAATATGCTGGCGAAGCATTTATAGCAAATGGCAAAGCTGGGACATCCGCCGCCTCCAATCGTCCACCAGCTGCCATCCACAATGCCGTCCTGGGTACATGGCGGAGCCACCACGATATTCTTCATTGCGGCTTCAAAGGCCTCAAAGTTACGCTGCTCCAATGCCGCCTCCAAGACCATCAGCGCCGCCATGGAGCCCAGACTGCACGTCCAGACTCCGGGTGCTGGGAACTTGTCAATCCGCGGCGAATACTTTCGGAAGCGATCCGCAAAGGGTGTGATGGACAGATTATCCACATAACAGGTCGCGCAGATTGGTTCATCTCGCAAAGCGCCTCGTGCGAGGTACCAGCCGCAAGAGTCAGACTGTACCGGCTCGCCACTACACGTTGGAAGCTGCAGTCGCTCAACGGCAGCAGCAAGGAAACCCTGCCAGTCGTCGCGTTCAGCCATGTACGAGCCAACAAGGCCAAGCCTCTGGCTGCTCATATGGCATGTCCAGGTGTGCTCCTCCACTACCACATCAAATCTCGCAAACCTGACATCAAAAGCTGTGCCGGCGATGTATTTCTCATAACACCTCTCGCAGACTGAAAATCCCTCAATCTCATTCTCCAGCAGACCATACCATGTCGTACCCGCGACACCAGTGATGGAGGTATCCTCAGGGCACGCCTCAAACGACTTGCTTCTTGCCAGGAACGCCTTCAGCTCGTACATGTCGTTGGAACGAACCGCCTCCGGCCAGAGGACTGTCTTGACGCGGGGCATGTGGAAACAGCACATGACGGCTGTGCCTTCTTCTATGACAATTCTGGTCCATTGGCTGGCGAGATTCGTGTGGTGGATGTAGTCTTGGTAGCAGCGCGTGCAAGTAAGCGTAGCTCCGGCACTCTCGGGTATATCTTCAATATAATACCATGTGGAGATGTGCGTGACGACTCTTTCGGCGGGACAGAACTGGACATCGTCAAAGGGCTCCCCGGACTCTCGCATGGCGCGGAGTGTCACGGGGCCTGCATCCTCTTGCGGTGCTGCTGAGCCAGCTTCTATGCCCAGGTTGCTGATTTGCGCCGTGAGGGGGCCGATGTCATCTTGGGCGGTGCTGTTCACCGTCCTAGGTGCATTGTCTGCGTCAATGTCTGAATGCCTTGAGTTCGCATTTGCGGGGTTTTCCACGCCCAAGTCTTCTGTTGGTAGTTCTTCCTGCGCCGCAGCGGTCGCATCTCTTGGCATACTGGGCCTCGGTGGCAGCTGTGGTGCATCTCTTGGCATACTGGGCCTCGGTGGCAGCTGTGGTGCATCTCCCGATCCAGCTTCCATTGTGGGTAAACGTGTTGCCTTGGTCGTAATGCGACGCCGAATCTAATTTTTCCACCTTCTGCTGCTTTTAAAGGCTGTGATTGCAGACCCTGGTAACGTGTGAGTTTTTAATGACTACGCTCGTTCTCTTGGAGGACAGGCGCAACTGACACTGCTAAATGGATGAGCGAGGCAGATTTGAGTTGAGACAGCTCTCGCGTTGCAGTCAGAAAGTGGTAAGGCTCGGGCAGTGCCGTGTGCCGTGCGTACCGAGAATTACGGGGTTGAGGGTTCCTAGTGCCAGCCTCGTTGAACAGGATATTGGTGGAAGCCGTTGCATAGCAGATATGGGTGTTTCCAGGAGTGTGCCACTAGGCGGGAAGTTTTATTAGAAACGTGAGAGTGTACTTAAATCACAATAGGGTCTAAGTAGTTAAAGTTTTAAACTGGAACAGATGACTCTATTGTTTACTCTTCCGCTTCGTCGTATGAATTAAAGCAACTGAACCTAATGCGCAAATAGAACCAGAATAATATATACGAGTCAATATGTTTTCTATTTAAACTTACATTAACGAGATGCCTATGCTTTCTGCAATTTAATTTTCGCGAAAAGTTCTAGAACCATGCTTGATGAAAAACCTTGGCATCGTCTCCCAAGGATGCTAGCAAGAGCAATTAGCCAACTGGCCGCCCGACGTTTGATAGATTACATGAAGAGACAACCCAATAGGTGATCTTAACCACGCTGCATCCTTTCTAAAAGTGTTGAATGGCCATTCAACTCCCGCCGCAGCCACCACCACAACCACCACCACCACCACCACCTGCGCCTCCCCGAGTGACATAGACAAACCCAGAACCATACTTGCCGGTTCTCGTTGCGCATGCAGAACCAAATGCCGATCCTCCGCAGCTCCCTGCCCCAATGGCATTACCGCAGGCATGGCTGATGCAGTTGCCTGCCGCGCCCTTGGCGACACTGAAGCATCCTGGGTTGCCGACGTGCGCATCAAGGTGAAACGGCGGCAAGTTCTGAAACACCTCTGCAATGCGAAGTTGACTGTCTGCATCTTGATCATCTTTGCTGAGCGACGAGTCTACTGCATCTACCAACTTTCCCTTTGTTTCTTTTCCTTCTCCAGTTCCCCTGCCTTGCTGCTTCTGACTCTTCTTTACCAGTCTGTGGAGGTCTCGTCGGACCCTTGTGGCAACGCCCTGTGCACTGACGGCGTTGTGAGTCGAGATATGTGAGCCATTTGCTGCGTCGCTGTGGTCACTACTCTTCAACTCATCACCTGTAGTCTCGCTACCGTCGTCATCACTCTTCTTCCCGGCGTCAAGCAAGGATGATGATGGGAACCAGCTTGTTCGGAGCCGAGTCGAGTGGCAATACCAACACATGCACTCGCTGTAAGGCTTCCCTCCCGTCAGTGATCCATAGCGCTTGACGGTCCATTCGAAAGCGTCCGATAGGCGGCCCTCCTCGACCTTGTCGTTGTGGTCGATGAACCGAATGCCACCCTTCTTTTTGGTTGTGGAAATAGAGTGCTTGTAGTATCGCTGAGGCGCGAGTTGATGCGTGTGCCACACAAGGTCAACATCTAAGGTCGGCACAGCCATCTTTCCCGGTGACCTGACGATTATGTCCCAGAAGACGCCGTATTTTTCAATGCACTGCGCCATGAGGCCGTGCAAGGCTGTACTGCCCTCACTAGCAAAGAGAGGAGGACGCGCTGCTGCTGCATTTTTTATCTGGAGCCAGTCAATAGCCTGCATCTTCTGGATGAATACGCCTTGGCGGAGGACCGCGCCGACTAGGTCCATGGAAAACCGGGACGACGTCCAGGCGCCGTATCGAGACATCATCCTGCGCAGCGCACCCCGCCCTTTGCCCTTGTTCGTGCCAAACATGTCGCGGTTGCTCGCCAGGGTATCCAACCCCAGAGTTCTGATTTTGTATTCCTTTCTGTACAGCTTCGTGGAGAGGTAGGAAGCAATGTCTCTCATGGAGGAGCACCGCACGCCCGCGCCTCGCATCTCCTTGACCACGTCCATCTTGAGGGCGTGGAGGAAGTAGTTGGGGGCCAGGTTCGACCACTTGGTGGCTATGGATGTGCGGCCTCGCATCACGCCGTCCATGTTCAACAGGGTGCCCCGCATGGCGCGGTGCTCTTGCAAGAGGCGCTTGTTGTCCTTGCGGAAGCTGAGCACTGCGAGTGTATCGTGCGTCAAGAGGTTGCCGCAGCCGGTGCACTTGGCGCTGAACGCTTTATCTGCGAATCCGGTCGCCGATTCAAACGAAGAAGACTCGACGACTGTGTGTTTGTTGCTGTTGTTATTGAGTGCGGCTTCGTTTATGGTGATGCGCGCTGTGGTCCACGGGACTGTTTGCGACGCCGCGCATTTTGGGCAGTGCACTCTATGCCGTGACGAGTCGCCGACATTGTCCCACGCCCGCTTCGTCTGCTCGTACCATTTGCGTTCCGCCTCCAAGCCAGGCTCATATGTGAAGCTTCCATTTCTGTACAAAAGGCTGTCGCTGATGGCCTCAAAAGGAAAAGGCGTCGCCCACAGATTCATCCTGCCGTGGAAGCAGCAATCTTCCAGGTAGCAGCGCGGGTTGAGCATAAACGTATGCCACACCATTAGGACATCCAGCGGTGGGAGATTCTCCTTTGTGAACGTCAACGCATGGCTCTTGTCAATTTCTTCAGGCTTCATATTCATAGCCCGGATGGACGCGACTGTTGGTCGCGCATTGTACTCGGGCAGAGTGAACCACCAGGTAGCGAGCCGGGACGCGGCGCGGGCTACGTAAACCTGCCACCGCTTCTCGCGGAGACGATCCGTGATTTCCGGTGTTAGAGGCACTGATGACGGGGCATCCCGCTGCAGTTCCTTGTCGATACCGAAGAGGTTGGTAGCTGAGCTGATGGACTCGCGCAGCTGGGCAACTGCAGCAAGGAATTTTAGATGGGCAATGCATTCCGAGCTTTGGACAGGCGTATTATTATTTTTATCAAGGCTATGAGGAATTGCGGTCGGAGCTCGTCTGGCCGAGTCCCTTTGGCTGGTAGCCTCCTTCTCCCGCAATTGTGATAGAGTGGACGACTGGTTCAGGGCACTTCGGGTATTGCGAAGATCTCGGGATCGCTCCTGTAGTGACATCAAGACCATGATGAGGAGGGAGAATTGCCTATTGTAAAATAGACAAGATCATCAACAATACAAGTATGTATACAGGGAAATAGAAAAGTGCTATGATGAATAGGCAAACGTTCGGACAATATTTTTAAGAATATGGAAAGTGTCCTGCGCATGCAGTTAGTGACAATAAATGAAAGGCGCGGCCAGTTATAACTATGAACCCATGTACCCGCCTGTCAGCCTTGCAAGCAAAAAGTGAGGCTATACTGATAACCTATTGCGGGGAGCGGGGTTCGCTGCACCGAGGCTACGCATATGTAATGCTGGCCATTGTTAAATTTAGCCTACTGGTTTCGCAAAGTTTCCTAGACGGGCACGTTAGCATGCGCAAAGTGCAGTGCTCGCCCGGCGGGATGGGGGACCGCTTCTTTAGAGTGCCGATATATCCGTGACCTGCAGCGAGAATCGGTGCTGATGACAAATTTTACTTTTGAACTAGAAAAACTAGCCGCCTTAATTCCCAAAATGAGGCGACGTACTCGTGCGAGATTTGATAGGCGGCCTCATGTTCTGTTGACTTTGTGGGTATGCCTAACAAAAACCCGAAACTGAGACAGGCATAGTTCGCTTTGGATTTTTAATCTACTTCGCGCGTTTAATGCGCCGGCTATTGCTGCAATGTCAGCGGGGGCCAAGCAACGTTGGCGGCGTCGGCATGCAGCACAGCATCTAATGTATTAAACTTACAGGGATTAGATTTACTAAGTAGATTTAGTTATACTAATTATACCAAGTAGTTATATAGCTTGCCCTTCCTTGTTTAGAGAGTTACCAGGTAAATCATCCCAGACTGGCTGTCTTTATCCATCTCGACCCCCTTGCACACTGCACTCACGATGACCAGTGTACGATTTGCAACAAGAGAGTAAGACCATAAAGCTACAGATAGTATGGGAAGCAGTTGTATTGCTAAAAATGGTATTAAAATACCCACCTCTTGGGTAGAGCAGACTGAAACAAAGTTCACTGTTAGCTCACCATTATTGACGTTGTTCCCTGAATCGGTTGGTATACTTCCACAGATACTGCATCCGTGTTGAGACAAGGCATCAAGGTACCACCAAGTGTCATACTGTAAAACTGACCCCGAACTGACCCTCTGAGAGAATGCTGCAATGCAACTTCCAACACCAACATTGACAGCCGCAATTTGCTGACCTTCAACAAAAGTTGCAGAACTGGAAATATTCTTAACCTTTTCCCTGATGATGGCAAGCGCATTCGGGGGAGCACCGCTGTCGCTACACCCTGTGCTACCACTGCAGTTGTTGCCAAATGCATTTGCCCTCGTAAGAGCAAAGAGAATAAAAGGGATACTAGTCGTCATGATGAAGGTATTGCCTCTGTAGAAGTACTGTGTAAAGCTCACATTGATTGCAAATGTCTCAATTCTGCACCAATAAATGTTGGCAACACTTGCTTGGATTAATTTTGAGGTAATAAGTCAATAGACATCGTTGTTGAGAGTCAACAAGCACTATAAGTGGAAGTGTGGTTGTAGCCTTGCATGCTAATCTTTTTCTTCTCGACTGAACAAAGAACAGCCTTTTCATGTTTAAATCTGCACTGCCCTACGGATGTGTTCATGAACAAGGTCAATCTTTCACGAGATCCTTGGATAATTGATAAAATTCAAGACATTATATTTCTCAACTGCCGGTAAACAAGAAAAAATTAGTAAAGATAATGGCGAAGGTACGCCGGTGTCGTCCGCCAGTTAGACTATCGGATACTCGGCACGACACGGAAAATTCCCTTTGCGGTATATTACCCACCATGAACTGTCATCTACACTTACGAAAGTAAGCGCTGGCTAAGCCACAACGTATACCATGAAAATTGTATCGTCACAGATGTGGAGTTAAACGCTTACATTAGTAATTGCCGAGACTCTCATTTGGCGAGGCGGGCCGATGGGGCAATCTCAGCAATAAGTTGTATTGGATCTCGGAGCTCGGATGTGATAAAACACGTGGGACTTGTACAACGGAACTGGAGCATCCGAGGTAGCCACATATTATTGTTTGTTAACCTTAATGCTTACTCTGTGATCAAGTTCTTTCTTATACCCCTTTTCAAGTTCCAGTGAGACACTGTTTTTGCCATGGCGTGTCGCTAATATTCGTGGCCCGATTGCCACATACTAGGCTTATCAAACCCTTTATAACCATAGTAGTTCTAGCGAGTCTTTTACAAACGTTGTGTCAAACAGTGCGCCTCAGCCCGTGTACGCTCGCCGCAGTCCCCTTGGTAGATGTTACGGTACAAGTACTAAGACGTCTTCTCTAGTGTTGATGAAGCAGGTGAATATGGTTCAACTTGTATCAAAATGGATAAGAAGGGTTCCATCCTTGTATGCCATCAATTACAAAGAAAAAGGAAACAGCGGCTATTGCAGCCATTGACCTTGTATCCGTGGCAGGCATACGAAGCTTTGTGACTTGATCAGCTGCTTCAACAGGTTGCTGCAAGATGGCGTGCAGATGCTGTGAATATGTCTACTCTCTATGTCAATGTACTTGCGGACGATGAAACTTACTGCTAAATACAATTCCGTACCAGCATAATCTGTTGTAAACGCTGCTAGCGGGCCAAAAGCTCTCATAAAACGAACGCGAAGGATCGAAGTAGTACTCAATAGATAGAAAACGGTATGCTTCACTATGGTGTATTTTCACGGGCCCAAAAAAATAGGCCGAGTCAGTACACAGCGCCTCGGGCCAAGAGTGGCAGAAGACACGCCACAATTCCACTCTGTGGGCTTCAAGCACCTTAACTAGCGTGGTACTTCGGCGAACAAGGTGTCTCGGAATGACGGAGACTTGCTGGCTGATGACTGCCAAATTCGGCAACGTCGACCGTTTTATGCTCGAACTATCGGCTGGGAGTCAGTATGCAATTCCTGACGAGAAACTCAAGATCATAGCTAGTGTACAGACAACGGCAATGGCCGATCGTGGACCTGCCGCGCAGCAGATAGCGCACCGGAGTCCGGCCCTTCTGGTATTCTGCTCTGGCTGGTGGCGTTCGGGCCATCAACGCTGGTTCATGGTTCTCCGCGGGGGGACGTAGACTGCAAGGGACGTTGAACAGTTCAGCGCATTCGACGGGTCTAGACAAAACCCCGCATTCTTCGGGCTCCCCAGTAAGCAATCCAGAACTTCGTTTGTGCAAAGCTCTCAATCCAAGTCGCGGGACCCATGGCTGCATGGAGCTGGCGGTTAACTGAATTGCGCATGCAGCTAAACTTTCAATGCTCTCCACCATTTGAGCCGATGGCAAGCGCTAACTGTTAGGCACATGGGTCAATGGAGTTGCCTAGCTAAAAGAAAAGTAATGGAGACTATCCAGACCTGAAGAGATTTGCGCAATATTGAGCCTCAGCCGTAGGAGATGGAATCGCAACGGAAATATCTAAAACTCAGCTCTTTCCGTTAAACCATGTCATAATGGCTGGCTTTTCTAGAGTCCAGGTATCACGGAGTGCTCTGCACAGTATAGGAGTAGTTGAATCACGAAATCATTCTATTAATCGAGAAACTCAACTCTACAAAATGGAATACTTGTTAGTAACATGAATCTTACGTGAGATTTAGTTCCTAGTCTCGCTTACATTCATCTATTTTATTGAGTTTTATTGAGATGTGTATAATCAATCCTTTCACTCGGACTTTGCCCGAGGAGTATCATCATCTATGAACGCAGAGGACATATAAACCACGACAAAGACCACTAAAAGACGGCTCAACAACAATCCAATCCAACAATCAATATTCATCTTTAGTACATCATAACTATCCTTACCATGTTATTCAACGCTGCCTTGGTCATGGCAGCAGTCAACGGCCTGGCTGTCCTTGCTGCCCCAGCAGACCCAACGTCTCCAGTAGCTGCACTCGCTACAACGTCATCGATTGCAGACTCTGGCCCGGAACTCCTTTTTGCTCCCAATGGGCCTGACTCGCTCCGAACCAAGGAAGAAGTCTATGCAGCGCTGGAGAAGCTCGTGGGCGCTTCAAACCCTACCGGGGGACCGCATCGCCGAACCATCAGAGGCCCAGTGCCTGGCAAGAGATACACTTGGGGTACTTGGGTTTTTGTTGCCGGACAGTTCATTGTAGAGCAGTTTGGTGGAACCAGCTGGCAGTTTCCAACTGATGGTATTAGCATCGGATACATTTGCGACCAGGTTGCTGGGTCGATTGCCAACACATTGGGCAACGGGCAAGTCACCAGAAACGTGGGCGGCGGATGGACATGGGCGGGCCAGATCTTCCAGGACAACTATGATTTCAACACCATTCCGTATAACCTTCTCTATGGCATCATCTATGATGCGATCCAGGGGTCTACTGATTGGCTTACAAAGGATAATGCTTTTGACTTTATCGTCCATGATACTAATGGGAAGGCTATTCTGGAACTAGCCGTGTTCCCTACTATCCGTGGCGGTGTTGTTAACTGGCACGATGAGCTGTAAGGGTTGAGCGCTCTGGCTTGAACCTAAAGGGGTCTACCAGGTCCCTTTCTTGGGGAGTGAGTCTGTCACATGTGGCGGCCACACGGCTATAAGTAGTTGGGTTAGATACTGCTATTACGCCTACTGTTGTTGCTGGAATCGCTGTAATGGTTCTTACCATTTGCCCGTTGCTTGCTGGCAGAGACTTTAGACGTTGGTTACAAGAAAATAGCTAGATTAATAGAGCATCTTCAATGCTACACTTCTTGCTGCTTATTCTGGCAGTGAGAACGGCTGTATTAATGCACCAATTTATGCTATCAAATGTTCAATTGAAAGTTTTGGCAATTAAATTTCCAAATACTCTCTTTTATTAAACCTTGTAATCATCAATGCTGCAATCTCTGCTTCTGGATTCCAAAAGGATGGCTCCGACATAACCTGTTGTTATGAAACTTGTGGGATAAAAGACCAATGTTGCAGGGTAGGAGATTGGTTCTTGAGGGGTGTATGTTGGGTTATCACAGGCAGTCACTGGGCACAATACTAAGAGGCCTTTCCATATTCTTTTTTTCTAAAATCTATCTATAGATAGAGGAGGACATAAATTCAGGAATAGAAAAAGCAAGTAACAAAGCAAATATAGATCCCTCTTTCCTCCACAACTCGTATTACTAGCGGGCTGCTTGACCTCCTAACGCCATAGTCACAACAGTAGCAGCTTCTCTTTTTCTGGTCAAGCAGCGCTGGCATTGACCTTCTTGCTCTCATAATGGGCGCCGATCCCTCGCATCAGTGGGCTAGGGCGCCGCCTTCTTGTTGATAGTATCCATGGAGGATAGAGGATAGTGGTAATAAAGGCAAAGAATAGGTTAAAAAGTGGTATATGTGGTATATGTGGTTGCAAGTGTCAACCACTGATCAGTGTTGGTATATCACGAATAGTTACGAAGCACAGTACTAGGAGGGCTATTCCCAGTATACGCAGGTTGTAACAAGTTGTGATTGATCTGAAAATCTAGCTACGGATAGAGGATGAATTCCTCTTCTATATACAGGACTTCAGGAACAGGAAAAGCAAACAACAAACAATAAAGATTCCTCTTTCCTCAGCTGCCGTGATGGCCTCGTGTTGACGGCAGGCTGCTGTCGGTCAGGCCGGTTGACCGACGGAAACCTGCTGCGGCAGGAGTCAGGCTTCATCAGAAGCGCTGCTTGACCTGACTCAGCAGCAGTCACAACAGTGTATGAAGGAGAAGTGAGTTTGAGTGGGGATCAATACTAGAGACTGATTGCTGTTCTACGGTCTTAATAATGAAGAAATTCACGCAGCTATTAGATACTCAGCAAATGGTAATTAAGTGTATCTTGAGCGGGCAGATTTGTGTTTTTACGTGGTTGAGACTCGGTACATGTGTTGGTACGATCACGAAGGGTTACTGGGCACAGTACTAAGAGGGGCGTCTCCCAGTAGTAATGCTGTAGTAACTTGTGGTCAATTAAGGCTATCTAAGGATGTGGGAGGAAGCCCTCCCCTGTATACGGAACAGCAGAAGCAAACAAAGCAAACATCAA
>FWCC01000327.1:143357-157129 GCA_900169235.1 Zarea fungicola
CTGAGTCAGCAGTCACAACAACATGGGGATGAGGACATTGTGTCGGGCTGGAGGAGAATGGCCATGTACAGCATAATGTGAATGGACACAAATTTGATACCTAAAACGCCCGCTCTTGGATTTTTTGTTTTTATTTTTGTTTCAATTTTTTTATTTTTTTTGCAATTTAGTTAATGTGAAGAGATGCCACGTCGTTCACTAGCAAAGACGGAATTAGGATTCAGCCGACAACTAACTTGAGTGGCCGCAATCGGCAAGCGGCTGGTTGTGCAGGCCTGAAAGAGTAATACCCTCGTTAAAGCAATCGCGATTAAATGAGTGGTGAGATTTGTGCATGCATGCTAAGAATACAGTTGGGCATTCGGGTTGTCGTGTCTTGTCCTGACTGCCGGCGATGCTTACTAAACAGTGAGTCCGCGACAACCCAACCACAGACGGAAGAGAATACGCAAAAAAAAGATCAACACCGACTAGTGCCGATGAGTGACTGGATGAGGAAATGGCAACTTTTACAAGTGCGGTGTTTGTTCCGCCATGGCTGGTTGGATACTCGGTGGCCACAAGCGTGACTCAATCGGCATGCACTATCGAGAGTAGGGCAGTGGGGACTTTTGTAATTTTTTCTTCCTTTGTTTTTAAGGAGATTCTTGCCAAAAAAAAAAAAAACCTGTGGGAAGATTGGAAATCAAATTCAACTCTTCAGAGGCCAGGCCCGTGGGTTCGGAGACTCGGCCGTTGGAGATTCATAGCAGCCCACTTTGCCACTTGCCACTGTAACCATTTCTTGTAGGTGATGGTTTAGTGGACTGAGGCCCGTCCCATCTTTTGTTGGCTTTTTACTGGTGGACTGTTATGCATGCCGAACACGGTTAGACTCGGCGGAGCACTCCCGGCTCTGTAGCGCTAGAATCGAGGAGCCTGCAGCAAGTTCGCGGGCCTACTGGCGCTGGCTCCAGCAGTCTCCAGCGGCCTCAGCGTCTCAGCAGTGACGTCTTGGGTGGAACCCCTCTGCCCCTCCATCTTGCATCGCATTGCAACATTTAGTCTCCGTGGTTAAGCTTTTTCCCTTGTTTATATATAGCTTGCATCCAGCTTCCCATTCATCGTCATTTCAGCCCTCATCATTCTTTTTGCTTTTGAAAATTTTAGACACAATGGCTGGCAAGATTTTCAACGTTGGTGTGATTGGCTATGGGTACGTTCCGTTTGACCGCAAACCATCCCACTGCTGCCCTTCCCCTCCCCCGCCATTGCGAATAGCTTCATTCTGCTCGCCAGAGCACACAAATACAATGTCGTTCCTGCCCAAGATATTGCATTGCACTCATTCATCATTGCCAACATCATTGCCAACATTAATGCGCCACAATTCTCAATGACTAACCCGTCACAGCCTCTCCGCCAAAGTCTTCCACATCCCCTTCATCACTGTCCTCCCCCAGTTCAAGCTCCATGCCATTGTCCAGCGCAACCCCCAGGACGGCAACTCTGCCCCCGCCGACCACCCCTCGGCCAAGCACTACACCGCCGCCGACGACCTCATCGCCGACCCCGACGTCGACGTAATCATCGTCACCACCCCGCCCGACAAGCACTTTGCCCTCACAAAGGCCGCCCTCGAAGCCGGCAAGCACGTCCTCACCGAGAAGCCCTTTGTCCCCACCGCCGCCGAGGCCGACCAGCTCATCGCCATTGCCCGCGCCAGCAACCGCCTCATCTGCGTCTACCAGAACCGCCGCTGGGACACCGACTTCCTCCTCGTCCGCCACCTGCTCGCCCACAACACCCTCGGCCGCGTTCTCGAGTTCAACACCCACTTTGACCGCTACAAGGCCGCCGCCCCGACCAACTGGAAGGGCGCCATGGGCGTTCCCCAGGGCGGCACCGTCCTCTACGACCTCGGCGCCCACCTCGTCGACCAGGCCTATGTGCTGTTTGGCATGCCCCAGTCCGTGCATGGCCGTCTCCTGACCCAGCGCGGCGATGGTAGCGCGGCTGAGTTTGTCTTTCCCGACGCCGTCGCCGCCGAGCTCACCTACCCGGACGGCAAGCTCGTCCACGTCCACATCAGCCAGCTCAGCAGCGAGGTCGACCAGCTCCGCTACTGGGTCCGCGGCGACAAGGGCAGCTTCCGCAAGTTTGGCCTCGACCCCCAGGAGGACGCCCTCAAGGCGGGCGTCCTGCCCAACGCCCAGGACTTTGGCAAGGAAAAGGCCGAGAGCATGCGCCTGACTGTCACAGACGCCGAGGGCAAGTCGACGTATGCCCCCGTTCCGGAATTGGCACCCGAGACGTACCTGACTTTTTACACGGCCTTTGCCAACGCCGTGGAGAGTGGCAAGGAGGAAGATGTTCCCGTCAAGGCGTCCGAGGCGCGGGATGTCCTCCGCATCATTGAAGCGATCCTGGAGAGCGCCAAGACTGGCAAGGACGTCACATTTTAATGAAAGAAAGTAAAGAAACAGAATAAAAAATGAATAAAAATATGGGCGATTTTATGGAAATATTTAAAAGCGTAATTAGCACCTTAATTTGACCTTAACATTTATTATAAAGTAATTACAAACCATTGACTAATCAAACGCGACTATGTGCAGTATTGCCACTCAAAACCAACGATTAAGCGACACATTGGTGAAACAAGTGCAACAAGGCAAACGTCCAACTATATTCATTATTCTGCATGGCGAAGAAAAAAGACAGTGTTTGGGTTGGCACAGAACTTGATCGCAGAAAGCGGCCGGGTGGCGTTCTGTGGCTGCATTTAGCCCACCACACCTGCAAAGCCTACTTTCCAAACTTGAACCTTTCACTAACACGTAGCAAAAGAATTCATAAACATTGACAATGTCAAAAAAACATACAACAGNNCTGATATCTATGGTCGTATGTGTTTGTGGATTGCGCAAAACTGTTATAAAACTCTGGTGCAGAAACAGAACATTCACAAGCTTCCTACATGTCTGTAACAGCCAATCATACTTTGATATTGCTAATGGGATTTTAATGTCAGATAAATGCAGTAGACGTCATTAGAATCACATTGAGCGCTGTGTTGTTGGTATTATCACGGTAGTTACGAGGCACGGGACTGAGAGGGGCGTCTCCCAGTATGAATGTTTATTGTAACTTGTTGTGATTGATTAACTAGCTACGGATAGAGGAGGAATTTCTCTTCTATATATAGAAGGTCAAAAGCAGGAAACGCAGCCTGGGACTGGGTCCTGGTTTCTTCAGCACAATGCCTATTGCAAGTGGTTGAATGGCGAAATTGACATGCTTTGGTGTCCTGGAATCCGCAAGTCCCGGCTTCAAGGCGAAGAAGAATTTGCTAAGAATATTGTGAAGCTGGAGCTGGCAAGACTAGGGTTGTGTAAGTAAAGCCGGCGCGGCCAATGCAGGCCAATACTTGACCGGCTAACAATCTGCAGGTCCCTTGCAATAGATGCTTTTTGTCGTCAAAGTGCATCAGCGGGGGTCCTCTGCCTGTTTGTATACTGCGACTACAGCCAACGCAAGGAGCAGACCACGTCCGCCCTTCTCTCCAGCCTCCTGCAACAAATCGTACAGGCGACCACGGAGGACGCCCTCCACCCAGAAGTGGTTTTGCTTTACGAATTTCACCAAAAGTACGGCACGCGCCCTACCTTGGCGCAGCTGACCGAAATACTTCAGAAATTGGTCCCCGAGCTGCGGCGCCTGCACCTCTTTATCGACGCACTCGATGAGTGCGCCGAGTCGGAACCTGAAGCACTAGAGTTCGTGACGGCGGTTCACGCCTTGGGTCCGCAGGTCAAGATTCTCTGCACGTCGAGATTCTCGTTTACGTTTGAGGACTACTTTAGAAAATATTCAAGACTGGATATTTCTGCAAAACATGAGGATTTAAAAGTTTTTGTGGATGCGCAGATCCAGAAGCAGTATAGGCTATCCAAGCTTGTGCGAAATGATACAGAGTTAAAGGAGCGCATAATCAACACCATCACTACAGAGTCGCAGGGAATGTAAGTACAATCGAATAGACAACCAGCCATAATTCATTAACTCTTTCGGTTTTTGCTCGCAAAATTGCATCTCGAGTCACTTTCTCAAAAGATCAGTAAAAGGTAAGTTCTTGGAGTCACCGTGCTCCCGCGACATGGGAGGAAACTTATGGCAGCATTTGCTACTTCTAACACCAGGCAGAGCAGTAAAGAATGCCCTACAGACTCTTCCCCTACACTGTGATGCCACATATGTAGATGCCCTTGAACGAATCTTCAGGCAAGCGCCCGAAGCCGTGGAACTCGCCAACGCCGTTTTGTTCTGGATTGTCTCTGCCCGACGGCCACTGACCGTGCGAGAACTTCAGCACATGTACGCCGTTCAGGAGATAGAGTCAGGCGAGAGTCTTGAACAAGACGACTTGCCAGATGAGGATATTCTAACATCAGTCTGTGGCGGCCTCATCAGTGTCGACTGTGAAACACACACCATTTACATTGTGCATTACACGGCACAACAATACCTAACTAGATGCCATCCCAAGGAGATTCTAAATGCGAAGCGAAATGTCACCATTGCCTCTTTACTATATCTTGAATTGCCCAACTTTTCATCATCTGCGATATGTACTACGGACGAAGAGATGGAGGGCCGTTTGCAGCAGTACCCTTTTCTCGAATATGCAGCCAAGTACTGGGGCGCGGAGGTTTACAGCTTCGATCCGCTCGACGATGACGACATGCTCGCTTCGGTGATGCGATTTGTAGAAAATAAAGGCGCCATACGCCTCACCAGCCAGGTTTCGGGCGTCCCCTCCTCCGCCCGCCATCAGTTCTGGAGCCAAGAGTTCCCGAGGAGCGTGCCCGCGCTGGTTCTCGCCGCGGCGTTTCTCCTTCCCACCGTCCTGGCTCAGATGGTCGAAAATGGACACAATGTCGATGAAAGAGGCACCGACGGCGAAACGGCGCTCATCAGAGCCGCGGCGCTGGGCCACGCCGACAATGTGCAGACGCTTCTCTGCCTAGGTGCCGACGTCAACGCGGAGGACTACATGGGCGAGACGGCGATCCACCGCGCGGCGCGCAATGGGCACGCCGAGACGATGCACACGCTCCTCTCGTGGCATCAAGATCTAAGCAGCAAGACGCCGGGCGGCTGGACGGTCCTCATGTCGGCCGTGTCGAGCGGCTGCCTCGAAGCTGTGCGACTTCTGGTCGCGGCCGCCGGTGTCGACTTGGCCGCGGAAACGGAATGGGGCGATTCAGCCCTCAGCATGGCGACGCGCAGCGGGCAGGAGGAGATTGCGAATCTGTTGGCTGACCACGGCGCTATTCTACGGCGCGGCACGGCCGGAAGACGAGCCTCTCTGGTAGCGGCTCGCAGAGGGTATGACAAGCTGGTGAGGCGGCTCACCGCAGATTACGATGCTGTCGCGGGACGGCCATTGCAGAGGCAGACCTCGGTTCTGCTGGGCGGCGTAATGCCCGGGATCCAAGAGCAAATTGAGCCAACGCAGGCAGCGCCGCCGCCACGCCAGCCGTCAGGCTCAGAGGGCGCTGACGAGGGTGACATTTCCGATTTCATTGAAAGGACGGGCTCCAGGTCGGATTCCTGAACCGGTACAAACCGCTGCAGAAGCTGGGTAGGGGCCACTCCGCCGAGGTGTACATGTGCTTGCACAAGGTGACGGGCCTGCGGTATGCCGCCAAGGTCGTCAAGCTCAGGTCCAATACCTCGTTCCGGAATTCCATTCAGGACGAGATCGCGGTGCTCAAGGCGGTGACACCGGCCAATCACCCCAATATCCTGCGGCTGATTGATATGTTCCTAGATCACTCCGACTCGTCGGTCTTCATGGTGCTGGAGCTGGCCCCCGAAGGGGAGCTGTTCAACCTGATTGTGACAAAGCAGAAGCTCACAGAGGAGGAGGCACGCACGATTTTTTCACAGCTATTTTCGGCGGTTGGGTTTCTAGTGAGTTGATCTGGAAAATACTATTTCAATGCAAGTATGGATACTAACTTTGTTTTTTTTTCCTTTGGTTCCAGCATGATCAGGGATGGGCACATCGCGACATCAAGCCTGAGAATATCTTCATGATGGATAGGACTCTTGGGATCAAGCTGGGAGACTTTGACCTCGCCAAGCCGTTACGCGCAGGAACCGCAATCGACAACGCCGACCTGCCCGAATTCGCCACGACATTGCTTAGAACGCCTTCCTGTACGTGCGCCAACAACCACTGCGATGGTGGTGAAGAAACTATATGCTGACAAACTTGTGTCCGGACGTCGCTCCTGAGATTATCGCTGACACGGAGACGGGGCCTCATGGCCTCCCCGTTGACGTGTGGTCCGCTGGTGTGGTCCTGTACATTTGCCTATGTGGCTTCCCGCCCTTTTCCGACGAGCTGTACAGCAGGGACTTTTCCTACACGCTCAGGCAGCAGATCAAGAGCGGCCAGTTCAACTACCCATCGCCGTACTGGGACGCCGTGGGGGACCCGGCGCTAGACCTCATCGACAGCATGCTTGTGGTGGACCCGGTGCGGCGGTTCACGGTCGCGCAATGCGAGGCGCATCCGTGGATGCGAGCGGCAGCGGCCAGGCAGCAGGTAGTAGAGGACGCGGTAAGGTCAGAGAGCCCAGAGATGATGGGCGGTGAAGTGGACGATAGTATTGGTACAAATGCAAGAACGCTCTTGGCTGTTTCCACTAGCAACGGTTAAGAGGCAGTAGTCTCAACAGCATGCTTTTTGGTGACTTGATACTATCTAGAATCGAGCTATTGTTAGGAGAGCAACTCCTACTTAACCATTGATTAATTAATCACATATACTGACTTTACTCTTTGCTTCTTATTCCTGGCAGCAAAGATGTGGAGGTTTCCCCTCGTGCAATCCTCTCCGTGTGATGGCGCGCAAACCTAAACATGGTGAAATGCTCAGGCTTTTGGGAAGACTATTGGGAGGCTTCAAGCCTAATTTTTGATTAGATTCATCAAGTATTTAACTCTGTAGAACCACTCACCGTATTATGAATCCTGCAGTGCGGTTCACCGGGAAGCCAAAGCTATCGTCGGCTTTAAAAACAACGGCGCTGTCAAATTGAGTCGGCAGGCGTTGAGGCTGATGACAGATATCTCTCATAAAATAGTGGCATTAATAATGATTTGGTAGAAATTAAATAGATTCAGTAGTGCAACTGTTATTGCGATTCATAATGTCATGATAATGAAACGAGCTCTCAAGCCTTAACGCAGTGAAAACCATAGTGCTGCTGCGTAATCAACTTGGGAACAATGTAACGTGTTATTGTTTTATTTACTCCATGTAGAACGCTTCCGTTCCTCTCAAATTTCAGAGTCTTCTGTGTCATGAGAATTGTGAATCCACAAGTAAGTATATTACAATAGTAACAATTTGATTGTGAATTATCTGCTCGAAATAAGATACTACAGTCAACTACCAGCTCCCTGCAGGTGGTCCGATAAAGGTACCATCCGTTGGGGGCATCCTCGTGCGGGCCATTCTTGTGGCGTCACTAGTCGAATCGATGACCGTGACTCCCCACCACTCTGGGAAAGACTTGGCCGACAGTCCAAGACCCAAGGCAAACAACACGACGCAGAGTGCATTGCCGACATCGAGGGCACCAGCCATGACATAGTTGTAACGGGACCACCAGCCCTTGTATCTACGCATGATCCAAATGTTGAACAGGCAACCGACAAGAAGCCAGTTGGACAAATTCCAGAGCGTAGCAGGAGGAATCATTCCACCAATGCTGAAGATTGCAGGGAAGTAGATGTAGCGCTGGTAAACGTGTTAGTTGATGCCAAATGACGAAAGGTGTCGTGGATAACTTACGGCGATGCTGCGTGGGTACCGTTTGGCGATGAGCCAGTGGGCGACTGTGCATACAAACCCGACCAACCAGAAGTAGTTGATCCACGAAAAGAGAGCTCCAGGGCCAAACATGCGCTTGGGCCCAACAACTCCCCAGATGACACTGGCGTTGTAGAAAGTACGAGCACCTGGGCAAATGAAGCCTTGGGGTTGGTCATCAGAGCAGAACTCGGGGATGTTGCCCAGTAGGAAGTTGAAGGTCGCGATTTGTACAAGCGATAGCCAAACAACAGCGAAGAACTGGGCACGGAACATTGATCTGGGAGGAACTTTCATCTGTAGGAAGTTAGTTGACTATCCGCAGCCAGCAGGTCAAATGGGCAAGTAGAAATGCATACATAGTGGCCGACCTTCATATCCGAGATGAAGTTGAGGCCGTTGGCCATCAGCATGTAGCCCCAGCTCTTGAACAGCATCATCGCAACAGGTCTACCAGGAAGCATGTATCCGACAATGAACTCTGTGATGATGTTGAGACCGGTTTGCTGACTAGTGATTGCTTGAATAATGCCTGATATTCTGTGTCAGCGTCATATCAAGACAGTAAGATGAACAAAAAGAAAGAAAAAAGTGCTGCGTACCAACAGGGAGGATCATGACGACACCCATAAGGACACACAAGATGAATGCCCACCATGTGAGTTTTGTATCCCAAACAAGAGAAGCAGTCATTGCGAAAGCAAAGGAAACGGCAAAAACAGCCAAAAACCACTACATCCTACTGTTAGATGTTGATCTGCATGCTTGATGGTGCTTATGGAACTTACCCATTCAGGGGCCTCGGGATACTTTCGCATGAGCTTCAGGTGAACGTCTGGCTCCTCATACTTGGCGTTCTTGGTACGGCGCCAGATGTCTTTTCCGTAGAAGAGAGCAACGTGAACGACGGTAGACATGAGTGCAGCGAAGCCCAGGGCATACGCCATTGTGAACGCCGGACCAATCAGAAGAGGAGAATATGCCTCATAAGCCTCAACATTGAGGGTAAGGTCCTTGTTCAAAATCCTTGACGTGTTGTATACCTTGCCAAAGTGGTCAAAGTTCTTGTTCGCGCTCAACGGGAGATAGCGGTAGAACTCTGCACCTCCAAATGCCGTGGCGTAGCCGCAGACCAGGATGACGAGCGCACCAAAGAGGGAGTTCCACAAGGCAAAGGAGGGAAACTGCATAGGGTTGCCGAAGAAGCCCGCAACGCCACTCCAATCAAGAGTTCCGGGAAGGAAGCCTAGACCGTTGCGACCGCCGAAAACCTAATCCAAATCATATTAGAAGTGTGCACTTGTTTATGAAAATTAGGACATCAGTCTTACCTGGTTGACTACTACATTGTTGGGGGCAATCCACGTAGGAAAGAGTCCGAGGAACCCAACGAATGGGGCAATGGTGTTGGGAATCCAAGACCAAAGGAAAGTACCGCCGGCAACGATCATGAAGAACTTGTAGCGACCCATCGTCCAGCCGTGGACTGGTTCAACCGAGCCTCTAGAGTGCAGACCGTCCATGACAGAGCAGGTGATGAGAGTTGCAGGCCACTGTGAATAGAGTAAGTAAAAATTCGGGTTTGTAATTTTGCCGACGGTCTTGCCTCGGCTTGTCACCCAGAAACGCGGTTAGGTTTACTTACAACCATGGCAGCGGGCCAAATCAGGAAACGGCGCATGACACCAGCAAGTCCAAAGCCCATGGCCTGGGTGGACATGATCAAGAGGATTTGGAAGCCCCATCCCCAGGTTTGGCCGTAGAAAATCTGCTGCGCAATCAAAATTGAAATGGAGTAGCTGATTGTTGTTCCCGCAGCAGCCATCATGGTGATGAGAGTGTGTTCCTTTTTGTTGAAAGGGCCCGGATTAAGCTCCACGCCAAAGATCCTGGCATTGGGCATGAACTTCTCCCAAGCGGTACCGAGAGGGTAGGCAATCAGCTGCACAACAGGGCTGGTGATGGCAACTTGGAGGTAGTGCTCATAGAGGAGGACGTTCATGGCGCCAACAACAGTGCAAATGACAAAGCCAATGAACCAGGCGCGAATGGTATCGACATACTGGGTTGGGTCGTCCGTAGGTGAGACCTTGATTCGAGTTAGCGCCTCGCGTCAATTTACCCAAGGTCACGAAGCACTTACCGAGGAGCGCACTTCTAAGTACGGTGAGTCTTCTTGGAGAATGGATTGTTCAATGGCCGCCTCCTTCTCAGGGTCTCCGGAGGCAATGGCATTCTCCACAGCATCGATCTTGTCGTGGTCCATGAAAGGGTCCCATCGATGCTGATCCTTCATGCGTCGAAGGTGGAAATCAGCATGTGCGACATCTTCGCCATGGCTCTCGGCGCGGTCGATGGAAGTAGCGACCTCAGAGACCTCGCTCTTCTTTGTAAATCTGCTGGTGAAACCCATTGTTCAAGGTCAGTGCGTAGCCACGCCCTGCTGTGAGGACCTGCAAATTCTCAATCAAAGATGAAATCATGAGACTAAAGTAGGACCTGGGGCATTGGGAAGTAGTTATTTATAAACTTTTGGCCGGCAATCGGAATGCAACCCCTCCTCCACGTTATCCTGGTTCCGTACAGCTCAGCCTGTTCTTCTCCAGGACAAAAGTTCAACTTTCCCACTTTCCCACTTCAAGCCACTGCTAAAAGTCCCTGTCGGCGACGGTACTATTTTAGAAAGTTCCAATGGTTACCCGATTTATTTTATCCCGTCAGCACCTGATTGGCCTAATCGTTTGGGAACCTTTGACTGCACCTTCTCGATTTGGAGTGGCGAGAGGTGCTTGTCTGAGCTGCCAAGACCTTAGATGCGTGAAAGTGGGTTGTTGATTGGCAGGCCTTGCACAGGAGGATGATGTGGCGCTAAAACTTGGAAAATCTATTCAAGTAATAACAAGTTATAGTGAGCAGGTGTGGATTAAGAACGCAGTCCCGCCGCAGACGAGACGAAGCTGAGCACCAAGCGATAGAATCTTTTGGATTAATAATTTTTACTGAGCGCCAGCCATCGTGATTCATTACACTCCCGCGTATCCAACAAAGGTATGGTAGTTATCCTCACCCCTTGCGGGTATCCGGAGCTGCCCAGCCTGTAAGGGACCTGCAAGGTATATATTGGATGCTGGGGGATGGCCAGCCACGACTAGTCATTACTTGATCTTTTTCGGGGGCTACCTGGTGCCGTCGGTCTTTCCGCAGCCACACGCCGCGCTTCAACAAATGAACGAACTAACCACCTAACGTACTCGTTTCCCCCCGACCTGGAATTGTTCTACGGGACAACTTCCAGTACAGATCACTACAAGAGGCGTACACGGGCTAATTTGAGGGGCGGCCCTTTATCGCGCCACTCAAACCAAAAGTTCCTGACTAGCGTCATCCCAAATGACCAAGCGCGTTTGTGTGTACGCTACCACGTGGAGACGATAACCATAAAATTAAGCTCGAGAGACATGGAAATCGCCAGGTCGCAGCACATACAATGCAGGTTTCAGACGCGAACCGTGGTCCATTGTCATACATTCTCCAAAAGGTAAGTGATGCTGGGATGATGCACGCCAGAAGGAGCGGTGGCCATGTAGGGACGGCGAAATCAACAAGGTCATGCGGCAAAAAGTAGGAACCGCCGACAGTAGGACGGCTATCGAAATAAAGTTCCTGAATCCGAGAGTACTTTTGTTGCTCTGTTGTTCACCTTACCTAAAGAGGAGAGTAGCCGGTGAGTCTGGACAGGCCACCAATGCGCCACTCAGCCAGAAGCCTTGGCATGTGTGGCAACAGCTCACGGGGCGACGGGGCTGCAGGAATCCGGACTAGGCTCTCTTATCTCGTGTTGCGGGAGCAGAGTTGGGGGGCTCGGCGCGTTTTTCTTCGGCTTTGTCTACGAGTACAGGTTACTAGAAAACACCAACATTATCAGCCAAACAATCCTATTATTGATTCATTTTATTAGCACCAACTTGTTAATAAAAAGAAAATTAGCACGTAAAGCACTTCAACCCTTGGTGGGCCATACCCCTTAGTTGGCCGGCAAGCCAGAGTCAACCAAGACATGATTCTGACTGTCTAGGCGATGGGATCTAGACAAGCCCTTGGCATCTCTTGGTTGGTAAATTTAATAAAGAAATCCGGAATTCTTGACGCCTTCATTGTTTATTACGCCCGGTGGCCTCCAGCCAGTACTGGTAGGGCTGACTAGCTAAACTTGAGTACAAATTCTGGCTGCCTCGCAACAAAATTGTTGATTTTTATTCCTACGAAATACATTGCAGAGGTAGACGATGTACGTCTACCTACATGGGCCCCTACATGGACCCCCTGTACCTTGCATCTCCTTCAATCCCTCTTCCGCTCCCTGAGGGCACAGCCGGTTCCCAAGTCAATATTAGTTTGCTCCTTAAGCCTGCTCCAACAGCAACTTGAAGACTCCATCCCCGACAGCCGTCTTTGAGATCCTGTCCTCCTCAGCAGACCGACATGTGCGTCCGTCCGTTCTCTTGAGCCATAAAAAGTGCCCCTAACTCGCCCCTGGTCCGCCCCCCTGGTCTGCTGCTTCTATTATGCTACGCCCCGCAACTTGTCTCCTTGTTTCGGGCTTACTATTGTGCTTGGCAGGTGGGGCCGTCTGTCCACATCCTCTCCGAACCGTACGGCAAAGCGATGTGGCGACCCTCGCACCAACTAACCAACTTTGTCGTTTCCTTTGTGCGTTGACCATGCGGGGTAACAGCGCTATCCCTCGTGCTCTGTCGTTTCTTGCCATGGCGTTTCCTGTCGCTGCGAGCGCATCCCACCCCCAAGGGTGGTGTCCTATCACAAGACTGCCTTGCGCAAAACAGTAAAAGCGGATACACAAGGCCCCGATTAATAAAATCTTTTCATATTTCATTTTGATAAGGCTAAAAAAAGGTACCAGTCAATGCAAGAGTGAATTTCGTTTGCGCTACGGCGGCACTGTGCCGAGGGAGATTACCAGTGCTGCAATCACGCAACAGACCGATGCCCCGTATTTGCTTGCAGTGAACTTTGAGGACATTAAAAATGGATATTTTACGTAAATCGCACTAGCCCAGCAGTGCCGCAGCTGTCACGCAAAGCAGCTATTAGTGAAGTACGGAATGCGTGTCGATTGAAGAGACAAAAGCCGCTGATGCCTGCCTGAGGCTCACCCAAACCATCAGAATACGCGCTGAATTAGCTTTGCTTTACTAGGTATGATGAGTATGTTCAGGATCCCTATTAAGTACCAAATTAAGGCAATTCTTAGAGGGGCATTTTTTCTGTCTATTAGTACTGAGTACATAACACACTCGCTCCAATCACTGCGCCATCCTTTCTAGCATTATGGCTAATTAAGCATCAAGAAATTAATCTAAGAGAGCCTTGTAGGCCTCTTTAATATACTCTTAAAGATACTTTAAATTACTGTGTTAGGGTAGAACAGCCACGTTAATTGAACTCGTTCGAATTGAGGTCATCGTGAAAAATAACTATTGAGTACCGGGTAAGTTAGCGACCACAGTCAACACGATTTCAAAATTCGGGAATTATTAAAGAGAGGGGTGCGACAACAGGGCAAGCCCATAGGGATCAAGTAATGAACACAAATAGAAGCTTCTCTAAGAGTCTCAAATAGTCTAGGACTTTAGAACCAAAGCAAGTATGTGCCAGTATCGTCACTCAAACCAGCGATGGAAGCAACAGAATAAGTGAAATAGAGTCAAAAGGGCAAAAATCTAAATTAAATCAAATGAAACTAAATATTTTATTGCCAATAAGAAGAAAAAGAAAAGAAACCAAATCAGCAGCCTAATATAGATAGCCCATCTACTCGCGCATGATCTGAATGTGTAACGGGCTGAGCCCGGATGAGGCTCGGTCGGCACTCTCGCCATGA
>FWCC01000345.1:0-86714 GCA_900169235.1 Zarea fungicola
TAACCCTATCCAAACCCTAACCCAAAGACTTACGCCTAAACCATGCCACCACTTCCAGGGTTCACAGGCAACCGCTTCGGATCCCGTGTCGAATTGGTTGAGGCCGCGAAGGCATTTCTACGCCCACTTGCTAGCTACACATCGCCGGGCTGCAGTCGCGTCAAGCTTCCGTTTGAATCTGGCACTCTATACGATGAGACGGCCGCGCAGCTTGAAGGTTTTGCTCGACCACTGTGGGTGACCGGGTCTCTACTGGCCAGCGGTGAATACACAGAAGAGGGCCTAACCAGGCTCATTACTGGTCTGAGCAATGGCACAGATCCACAACGCCATGAGTACTGGGGCGATATTTGCGACATGGACCAGCGCATGGTAGAGACGGAGTCAATTTCATTTACACTCCTGGCCAGCCCACGTCATATCCTCTGGGATCGGCTAGGCAATCGCACCCAATGCAACATTCAGAAATGGTTTCTTCAGTTAAATGGAAAACAGCTGCCAAGAGTCAACTGGCTTTGGTTCCGAGTTTTCACCAATCTCGTGCTAGTCAAACTGTGCGAACTCAACACCCCAGAGATCCGGAAGCAGATGGACACAGACCTAACGGAGCTCGACACGTTCTACCTCCAAGATGGTTGGTCCAGCGACGGGAAATGGAGAACGCCTGATCTGGATGATGCTGAGTGGGATTTGTTTTGCAAGACAGGCAAGGTCCATAGCATCAAGCCGGATCGGTGTGCGGACTATTACTCTGGAAGTTTTGCCATACAGTTCAGTCAACTTCTATACGTCCGGTTCGCCGGCGACATGGACCCAGAAAGGACAAGTCGTTATTTGCAGCAAAGTCGAGACTTTGGAACGCAGATCTGGAGATACTTTGATGACAAAGGTAAAATTGCATGAATGTTATGTAACTCTGCGACAGAGCTGTTGACTAACAGGGTCGCTAGGAGCGGCAATCCCGTTCGGTCGCTCAATGATATATCGCTTTTGCTGTGCAACTTTTTTCGCAGCACTTGGTGTAGCAAATGTGCCCAATATGCCCGAACCTCTGAGCCGCCCAGGAGATATCCGAGGATTCTTACTCCGCCACTTGCGTTGGTGGTCACAGAGATCGTCTTCTTTATTCCATGTGGATGGGACGTTGAACCTAGGATGGCTTTACCCGTAAGATTTCTAATCTCGAAGCCGCTTGAACGTGATCTTTCTAACAATCCAATCTAGAAATATGTATCTTACCGAGGATTACAACTCACCCCAATCTGTATTTTGGGCATTGAAACCGTTCATCGCAATAATGTTGCCCAGCACGCATACATTTTGGACCGATCCTGAACGTCCGTATCCCACCATGGCTACTACGTTATCTCCTGTCTTTCTCTGCTCCGCTCCGCGACAAATTCTCTGCAACAGACCTGGCAGCCACCACTTCTTGCTGTCGTCAGCACAGTTTACTTCTCTACACTGGAAAGGTGCAGCTGCAAAATATGGCAAGTTTGCGTATTCGTCTAGCTTTGGCTTCTCTGTGCCAACCGGCAACTCGACACTACAACAGCTGGCACCTGACAATACCCTGGCAGTCAGTAGAGACGGTACGCAAACGTGGGCGACAAAGTGGAAGAGTAGGGAACCTATCCTCAGTACTTGCACAGTTTATTCCAGAGGAGGTCAAATTGAGGAACTCCCCACTATGTCGGTTATCTGGTATCCTTGGGAAGATCGTAGCGTTTCTGTTCTTACAATGATAATCCCCCCTTCTTCTCGATGGCCTGATTGGCATGTCAGGCTGCATCGAATTCGAGTGAATAGTAAAAGTGTGCGGACGCTACACTTTGCAGAAGGTGGGTTCGCCATATGTCGCGAGTCAATTAAGGATAATCAGCTCGGTCTTTCTTTGCCGCTGGAGGCGTCAAGCTTTAACCACAGCGGCGGAGCGGAAGATTTTGCGGGTGTGTTGCTAGAAGACGGAGCATGTGCTGTGTTTTCTCCGGCTGGGTCTTCTGGTATTATTTCGACTATCACGGCACGATCTGGAATACAGATCAAGACAGACGCATCAGCGTTGAAACCGGAAGCAAACACCAATATTGTCGCGCCTCGAAGTCTTATACCGTTGGTTTCGTGGTCGGCAACTGATGCCGAGAAGTGTGACGAGTTCCTGTTGTCCTCACGTATTTTTGCTCGATCTTCGGACTCTGCGCTTAAGAATTTGGCCGGCACCTCCCCATTGACTGCTTGGCTCGATCGACCCTGCCTTTCGGCAAACAACAAAGATGCCCTTTGTGTGTCAGAATATATAAGTGCTCATCTAAGCTAAGATACTTTTGACGACCGCCTTGGCAAGACAGTTCCTGATCTACAGAGCGAATAGTTGAAAATATTGAGATATTTAATTGCGCATGCTCGGCCTTCTAGTCTATAACAGGAGGCCATGTTGGCTGTACGTTTTCCTGTTCTGATATGTTTGTAAAGTCGCCGAGATCAATGGTTGCCAAATTAAAGTCAGCTAAGCTGATCACACGATCCATTTCCAAGAACCTGTCGCCAGAGAGGCTCGCCACAACAGCGGCTAGATCGTCTGCGGCGCTAGAACGTGCGGAATTTCTGGAGTCTGATGTACCCGATGGAGATCTCCAGTCTGCGACATCACCATCCCCCATATTTCGTATGGTGCAATTATCGGTTCTCTGGGTAGTACTAGACGGGAACGGACTTCCCATTGCAGGATCACCAGAATCCCTTCCATCTAGCCACATATTATGAGAGGGCGGCATCGTGTTACTGTAAGACATTCCGCTCCGTTTATGGAGACCCCCGACTGGACTAACGACCCGGATCGTGAAGTTTGGATCTGATTGGTACATATCATGAAGACTTTGAAGCTCGTTGGCAAACTGCCCTGCAAGGGATGGCTTGCACTCCGTGGCCCGATTGCTATTCCACCGGTCTTCCATTTCTTCAAGGCAGTGGAGTAGCTGCCAGTACTGCGGACTTAGCTTTATGCTATAGAACCAACAGTGAACTGCAGGCATCGTCAGAAGCTTTCTTTGTGATGGCACTTCGTTAGGCATCGTCACTTACCAAGTAGGACTTTGGCGGCCACAAAGGCGCAAAATGCCCAGTGTGGCGAGAGCGCCTTGCATGTTGATGATCGCGAGAGGTAGTTTCTTGTAATATTTGCAGTCTCCGTAGCCGCGCTTAAGCAAGTCTCGGCGCTGCAAAGGTTAGGAAGCTTCAAGCTTCTCAGTGGAGGTTCAGGGTACCCGATTCGTTGATGTAAAAGAATCATCGATATATTGTGAGTCACATGAGCGAGGGACATATTAGGATCGAGGATGTTGGCGGTCTCTGGTGGTGAAACGGATGGGTCTTTCCATTTGGGTGGTAAGAACATTTTCCAGCTTCATAAAACTTAGAACAGTACGGTCAGAGTACTAATACTTCACAAAAGACTTACTGTACCAGGCGGAGATCTAGTTCCTTGAAGCGGATGAGCCAGCTAGAGACTTCTTGGCGATTTGCAAAATTAATCTGCTGTCGTAAGAAGTACATATTTATTCGGCATAGCGACTCCAGAGACTCAACAAAATATGCAAATGCTCCAATAGTCTTGACCTCTGTGTTGGCGTTGTGGGGGTGTCTGCTCTCTGGGGAGCCACCAAGCTCCTCTAGAGGCTGCTTTGGGCTTGCGTGGTATGTTGTTGGCAGGAAGGCAACTGAGGTGCTAATATTCGCAGCGGACTTGTCCAAGATTCCGAAGAATGGAGCGACTCGGGGGATGTTGTCATTCCAGAATGTCCCGCAAATTGGCAGTCGGCGATGAACGTTGGCCGCGGTGAGGCCAATATCCCAACTACGTTGCGATCAGAATTAGACTAGTTATCGAGCGGCATTGCATGTATTGAGTAGCTTGGGTCTGCTTCGACTTACCCAGCGGTAATTGAGCATATTCTGATATCTTCATTAGATGAATCAAGTGACAGTTAAGAGCCGTAGACATACCTGTCCAATATGAAGATGTTCCAAAATATGCGCCGTCTCTCCTCTTCTTCCACCCAGCTCACTGGACTTGGGAGAGCCTCTGGCCGTAAGAAAGCATTTATTTGGTACTGATCCTGAACTTCTTTGCCGAGACCAAGATACTCGACTGCTCTGGTTAGTGAGGCGACGATTGGCCAAGATTTTAAGAGCTCGCCATTGCCCATCTACATATAAATGGTTAGATACAGGTCATTTCTTCCAGTTAAAGTACACAAGTCTTACATAAGTGAAGGCGATGACGGTCAGCGCCTGCAAGTTTTCAAGTGCTAAGCTTTTACTCGCCGTCAGCAACACTTGGTCAGCCGCTCGTTCAACCTGGCCCTGCGTATCGGTTGAAAATGATAAGCCATCCTCTACAAAGGGCAGGGCTGCAATGAACATGCTCTTTAGAATAGTTTGGGAATTGCTCCCTGTGTTTTTATTTTGCATTGATTTCTTAAATGTTGACCGGTGGATCATCGGAATCCATGGATGCACGTTTGAGAAGTAGGCGTCGGCGAGAGTATTAAGCCGTTCCGGAGAACTGAATATTGAAGGAGACCATGATTTATGGCTGTCAAGGTTCATTGATGCTGCCATAGAGTCCGAGACTTTGCGCCGTTTAGGATTTCTGTCCTCATGAGCTCCATGCCGTTCATGGGAGCCTTCTCCAACAACCACTGCGGGAAGGGTTGGAGGGATAAAGGCTGTCAGACCAGAAACGATTTCACTCAATTTTTGAATCTGAGACGTTAGAGTGGTAAGCGCCAAAGCTTCCTGAACCTGGGTGCAAGTCTCCAATCCCGTCGAGGTTTGATGCGGAGAATTATGTTGGCAGGCGGCGTCTCGATCATTTAGTCTGCGTTCTAGGGACTCTGTATATATAGTGCCAGGTTAAAATCAAAGATCCTAAAGAGTTTTCCAGGAACAGAGATTACTTGCCAAGGCGCTTGGTGAGCTTCTCAACGGTACCTCGTTTCAGGCCTGGTTTACTCCTGAGACGATCATAGACGCATGGCAGCTCTAGGGACGACAACTTTGCATTAGATGTGAGTCGAAATTCGGCGTGGCGATTGCTAGGACAAGATACCAAAGCGCGTGCAGTGTGTGCATGAGGGTGTGTCACGAGAACACTTCAGCTTGCGAGTTCGACAGCCTTCGCAGGATGGACGCTGGGAGTCTGAAGCTGAAGGGTTAATACTCCCGCTGGACTCCAGAGTAGTGGCTTGTTGGGGTAACATCATAAACCGTTCACAGGCTGTCCGAGAACTGAAGCCGACGATTGTTGGTTTGAAAATCAGGAGGACTAACTTCCCCGCAAACTGAGGATTGCTCTGTAGCAGATTAGAATTGAACATGATCCGGGGTAACCCACGTGCGACGCAGCACCCCCACCGAATGATGTGGGGAACTGAGAGTCTTTGCCCAGCCGGTAGTCGGAATGAGCATAATATTTTTAGAAACTCCGTCAGCAGCCTGATGGAGCACCGGCTAGCCACAACAGTTGAGCGCAGGCCGGAGAAGTATACTACGGAAGCCGAAGCTCGCCCGACCCGACGCTAGTGGAAGACAGCCGTCGCGCATTGTCTTGCCATTATTAGGAACCGCGAGTCAAGGCAGAATACATAGTTATAGTCACCATGGCGTCGTATGCCTTTGAGATTTTTGATAGAATATCTAAACGGTATAGCTTTCTTCACCTGTTTTCTACAGTCTCAGACCATTTCCTTAACCGTGAAGAGTTTGTTGGTCGACGTGGCCGTTTGCAATCATGGGGTGGCTTCGTTCTCGTACAATATTCGAAAAAAACAAGGCTACGAGTCCTGAGGCTCGTAATTCTGAACCTGCCAGTACAGCACTTGACAAAGTGGTGTGGTACAGGGAGCCTCAGCTTCGAAAGCTTTATTTCCTCTGCGTTTTTCTTCTCGTTGCATCTGCCACCACAGGCTACGATGGAATGCTTATCAACACCTCCCAGCAGATGGACCTGTGGAAGTCGTATTTTCCACAACATAAAAACGCGAGCAAGCTCGGAATCTTGGTTAACATGTACAATATTGGCTCCATTACTTCCCTCTTTATCGTCCCATACATGGCAGATCGTTTCGGCCGCAAGCTTACAATTGCTGTGGGCTGCGTTTTCATGGTGATTGGTGCCTTTGTTGGTGCATTTTCCAACGGTTACAACAGTAGGTGGCTTTGATAACGCCCTTGCAAATATTTAGGCCGATAACTGACATCTGTATCTGCATTTGCACAATAGTGTACATCGCCGCACGTTTTCTACTAGGCTTTGGCAACTCCATGGCGCAAATGTGCTCGCCACTTCTCCTTAGTGAGATTTGTCATCCTCAACACCGCGGACGTCTAACCACGATTTACAATTGCTTGTGGAGTCTGGGTTCTCTCAGTGAGTTTCTCATGAACAGTCTCTCAAACACAGATACATGACTAATTGAGGTGAAAGCTGTTTCCTGCATTGGTTGGGGTACAGCATCCGTCCACAGCGAGTGGTCGTGGCGATCTATTACCTTGATCCAGGCTGTCCCATCCATTATACAACTGTCCGGTATTTGGTGGATTCCCGAGTCACCTCGATGGCTTGTCAGTCGGGACAGGTCTGAAGAAGCGCTTCAGATGCTTGCACAATACCACGGACAAGGCGACACCCACAACACTACTGTGCAGCTCCAGTGGTTGGAGATGAAGGATGCAATTCAGAATGAAAAGTCGAAAAATTCTACATACATGGACTTTTTCAAGACTCGAGGAAATCGCTGGAGACTTCTTATCGTCCTTTCCCTCGGTGTCATATCTCAGTACTCTGGCAATGCGCTCTTTTCCAACTACATCAATGTCGTCTATGAAGGGGCTGGAATCACAAAACAAAATCAAAAACTCGCGGTTAGTGGTCATTTGTTGAGTTACGAGATGCAAATGCTAACCCCTGACCTAGATATCCGCTGGCAGTAGCATCATGAATCTTATCGTGTCCGTTGGAGCAGCACTGCTTGTCGATAACTGGGGTCGAAGGCCCTTGTTCTTGTTAGGCACCACTGGCATGGTTGCATCATTCTCAATCTGGACTATTCTTGCAGCTCTCTATGAAAACTCATCTCGATCGCTACCAAACGGTACTGTAGTTCACACAAACTCGGCAGCTGGTACCGGCCAAATCGTGTTTGTCTGGCTGTTCAACTTTTTCTACCATGTCGGGTTTGCTGGTCTTTTTGTTTCATATGCCCTTGAAATACTTCCTTATCATCTTCGGGCCAAGGGAATGATGATTTTGAACATCACAGTTCAAGCTGTTCTTGCACTTGGAAAGTAAGTAGACGATCAGCACGTACTGCTGTCGAATCTGCTAACAACCTTTCAGCCAGACCAATATTCTTGCCTGGAACAACTTTCCGAAGCATTGGAATTTCATCCTCTTTTATGCCATCTGGGATCTGTGCGAGTTCATCTTTGTTTACTTCGTCTACGTTGAAACAAAGGGTCACACTTTGGAAGAGATGGCGTTTATTTTTTATGGTGACGATGCAATTACACGCTTAACTGTTGAGAGGGTAGAGAAAGAGGTTGGGGCCGAGGTACATGTTGAGAATGTCACTAGTCCTCGAGCTCATGTGTGAGGATATCAAAACATTGCTTATTCCAGCAAATAAGTTCATATATTGCTGACCACGTTGCACCTTGCGGCAAAGCCTCTAGGCTGATACCGCAGGTCTTGTACTTTGATCAATAAACGTTCTTTTATTATACATATATCGCATAGTCGTACTCATATTCAATTTGGTCTCCTATTAGTTCATCTTGCCTCGCGATTTGAGTTGCTGAGGTGGCCTGAGGCTTTCCACGATACGTAACTACATGCCTAGAAGGGCCACTTGCTCACAACCGCATGCTGTAATTTGCTCATCATGCCGCAGTTAATAGCTGTTGCGATACTAGAGAATGAATTGGTATCCACTCTCCATGTTGCAGAGATCACTTCTGAAAAGTTTGTGTCGAAGGATAAGCCGCCAGAATGACCGCGTAACATCTTATTGCTATTCGACGGGAATCACAGCAAAATTTAATACCCTGCAAGAAGACTTTGTCCCAAACAGCCAGCCTAGAATACTAACTCCGGTTAAGTATTGCAATATGTTCACTGCAACAGCAACAACTCGACAAGATTAAGGGTACGGAAACAATCATTGGACTCCATTCAAGACAGTGATTTTATCACCGGGATATATATGTAAGTTATTCATTTTCTGCAAATTACATATGTCTACTCTATTCATCTAGTTAGATTCTACTATCTGGCGGCTACAAAATTTCTGAACGCAGGAGACGCGCTCGATACTCAAGGAGATAATAATCTGCGTAAACCAAACCATGGTCGCTTGCCGTGTGTGCCTTGAAGCTTGAGCCATTATAACAAACAGTAGAATGTTTGAGAATGGCATCAAATCTCTGACCAGATTGAACATCTTCAATCTCTATACCCCCATCAGTCCATTTTGAGAAGCGCGCCTCTTCTTCAGCCAGTGCCAAGTCTAACGTGTCCTGCACGATCCGCAATGAACTGTCCAGGTATCTGGTGCTCATCTCATGCAGGCCTTTCTTTGCCATGACCTCGGATAGAATGAACATGCCGTTCGCAGCAACTAGACCAGCTGAAACATCCCGGAGGGGGGATGCCGTGTCTTCTATGGGAGCATCGAAGTCCCAAAGGGGAACATATCTGCCCACTTTGCGTCCTTCTTTCGCTGTCTGCAGAGATTCCACACAATCAGGAGCGGTATCAAGCCGCAATAGAAAGTACTCTGCCAATCCGCATGCAGCAGCGAGAAACTCTTCATGGCGCGACCACTGATATACTTCTGCGAAACCAAGTATAGCCCAAGCCTGTCCACGGGACCAGGTAGAGTCATTATTATATCCCTGGGCCGTTATTGCCTCTTTAATGCCTCCTGAAACAGGGTCGAAGTTAACTAGATGACAAGTACTGTAAAGACAACCGCTGTAACCTTCCCTAGAAGTACTTTCCTTGCGGAGATGTGACTGTATCAAAGTGCGCGCATGTGTCACAGCATTTTGTGCCATTTCATCATCTCCAGTAAGCGCAGAAGCATAGAAAAGGAGGTCCATGTTGCACATTGAGTCAATAATGACGAGGAAATTGTCATCCATGGAGGTAACACGCACATTGTCATGCCAGTCGAATGTATCCCAGGATCGGATAGCCCCAACTCGCGCGTCAAAACGTCCATTTAAGCTGTTTGCCGCCTGTATAATAATATCTCGTGCAGAGGTATCATGAAATAGTTCCCAACGCGGACGCATGTGAGGCATAATAACGAACCCTAGATCATGAGTGTCCTTGCGTAGCGCTTGGTGCGAAATGGGATCAGACCACTGACGGCCGAGTTGCTCCAGCGTCTCGCAAAGGATGGAGTAGCCCACCATTCCAGGATGATTCTGGATACTGTCGGGACGTTTGATGCTCGACTCGAGCAAGGAATAAATGCATCCCGGAAAGAAGCCGCAGGTCCAAAAGTCAATCTCGCGTGACTCCCACCGGCCCTGGTTAGGGCCTCTTTGAGGGACAATCTCCGGATACTGATTGGGTGGATCCTGGGAATGTTAGCAAGAACAGACACATTTGAAAATTAATGGAATACTTACGTTTCCCCCAAGGCTTTCAATCGCAGTACGGGTGACCTTGGCGATCACGTTGGCAGAGTAGAGCCCATCTAGACGGTGTTCCCATGGCCCGTGTTGTAGCCAGCTCTTGACTACCACATTATGATCATTGTCCAAATTTGGAGTCACTGCATCATCTGTGCACTCCATATCTACAAGGCTGCGATGGAGCGTATCGGACTCAAGTTGGAAAGAGAGTCGAACACAGGGTTCGTAAGCTTTTTATACTGGCCACATTCTCTGATTCGGTTCCGGATTTGGCCGTGTTTGTGTATCTCAGAGAATGACAAATGCCTTTGACAGTCACAAAATTTTGTCATGTTATGTTGAGGCCCGGTGGTTTATTCTAAATCTAAGCCTTCGGACCCCGATCGGATTGTAACTGCACCGACCCGGGCGCCGCCCCACCCGCTGTGATCTTTGACCAGTCTACAAGTCATTCTCGTACAAATATAATCGCAAGAAGTTTCTAGCAATTTGAACCACTTACTAAATTAGGAGTAGACGCAAAATATCAAGTTCAAAAAATACTCGAGTTTGGATAATTGACAGAAAAAGGGAGCCTGCATTCGAAGAGCTGTTGGTCAGAGTAGCAGCCGGTTATCCAGGGCTCTGTCTAAGGGTACTGCCTAACACTAATGCGCTGACCGGATATACTAGATCCGGTTAAAAAAATTTATAACCCTACAAAACCATAGGGGGTAGATCCAGTTAAAAAGTCGGTAGACATCCGGTTAAAACAAAATTAGCCGCATAGCCAGGTAAAATAGGCATAATATTTACCATTAAAATGGAAAATTTAAGACAAAGCAGATTCCTAAGTTAGAAGTTGATTATACTTAATATAATATAGTTATTGCGTGGTAAAGTTTCAGGGTTATTAGGGTTAACGTAGGTCTAGGGCGTAACCCCGCCACGGCCTGTTTTATACATTAAGGCCAGGGCAAGGGTGGAATAGACAGCTTGCGCACGCATACCGTGGGGCTGGATTTCAGAGTAGGAAGAGTTGGAATCAACGAATGGTCGAAAGACGCAGAGTAGACAAAAGTGATCTTACATGCTGCAAAATGCTATCAGTATACTCATACAAGCCAAGAAAATGACCACTTACGGAAGAAACAGAATAAATGGACTGCAGTTTCCGCTCTTTCTAGAAAGCTCAAATATATCACGGTACCACGCGAGACATTTGTCCGACCGTCTGTCAGACCGACAGACGAGACGAGGTTTAGGGTAACCCTAAGATAACACTTGGTGTAGTAGGCTTCGCTAAATAGACTGCTTAACCCAAGTCAGCAGTCAAAATAACGGTGCTAGATTACAGTGTCTAACAGGGCAAGCACTGCCTCGCGGTGCTGGCCGGGAATGAGCAACACACTATGCTATTCGGGCCGGCCTCGCCACTACGCAGCCGTGGCGCAAGCTCCAATTTCGTGTGGCCCATCACTCACACTTTTACCATGAAGTTAGAGAGGCTCATGGCCGGCAGATGCCACGAGGCTTACTACTCAATCTAGTATGACCGAAACTTATTCCTGCTTTGGGCCTTTTAGGCGATGAGCAGCTACCAGAGCACATCCTACGTTTTGTCAAACATGCATTAGTGCAGTGTCGAAAAAGAATGAAAAAATGAAGATTTTAATCATATGTATTTGCTTCTGCTAGGGGCAAAAACTCCAAAATTAGGTCTCGGAGCCCATGTTTTAGTCAGGGCCACTAATAACTACGCAAGTTCATGAAGTAGCCTCAAATGTTCGCTTCTCTATATTCGGCAAGAAGACCATCTCAGACTGCCTGCCATTTTACCAGTCTCTGCAGCAGACAAAATCGCTTCCACCAGGACAGACGCCGTCTAATCCATAGAGGCACACCAACAAGGTTAGTGACGAACGCTTCTATTAGTTGTTCGCGTCCAGCTAGCCAAGCCTGCTGAAGCAAACGCACTCCCATGCAGGGTAATGAGAGTAACATACCTGGGAGAACGTGATTGCACTGGCTTATCCAGGAACAAGCCGTGTGCGTATCATGTCCCGGGCAGTGATCGATCATGTCGCAGCCGATAATGTTATCCGCGTCAAATGGACACGCGTAGTTGCCCGGGCCATCTGGAACAATAAGTCCGCCGTAGTTGAGGCACTTGGTGCGGTCCAGGCAGATGCAGAACGCGGTATTATGGGTGCCGGAGCATCTGCCGTTGACCGTGGCGATAGCCGTGCCCGCCGAGAGCCAAGTGCCAAGAATGGCAATCAGCGCAGTGGAGGACTTCATGATAGGAGTAAAGAGATAAAACTGGTTTGAATCTCGGTACTAGAGCAGGGAAGATAAGTCTAGAGGCTTGCTTGGGAGAATTTTTTTTCTACATAGCAAGATATTATCCCTCTTTATATAATCATAGGCTCTACGTCTAATCAGTCTATCATCGCAGTGGTGACTAGCAATTGACATTATGGGCTGCAAGTAACCCTTTGGACCTAGTGGTCGCTCAGCCATGCCGAAGCACCAAGCATATATTGAAGGTTCATGGCGTAGCTTTTCAGCTGCAGCAGCCCGCAGCGAGCCACCATATATAGGGAGCTCCTATGTAGTAATCGTATAGCGAGGGTACTAACTTACTTGGGGAAGTTGAAATTTCGTGGTGTGTGTGGATGCTTGTATGGAGATGGTGCATAATCCATATGGGGTAGGATTTGCGAAAGGCCGAGAGGGAAGAGGGAGCGAGGAAAACGGATCGTGGAACACCTGTATTCCCTTACCAAACTCATGTCCTAAGTAGCACTTTCGGAAACTATGCTTGGCGGCCCGAATCAAGACTACACCGCCTCTGCCTCTTCAGTCATGGATGGTGACGAAGGCTACCATTCGAGCGTGGTGTTTATCATCACGTTGCAAGACAACGACGGCATCGTCAACAGAATCACATGCAAGGAGAGCATGCTCAACCTCGCCTGGTTCAACCCGCTGCCCTCGAACTTGTACTTGTGAGTCCTTGCGCCCAGTAAAAGTCAAGCATCCCTCCTTATCAAGCCGAACCAAGTCTCCAGTCTTATAGAGTCGACCAGGTCTTCCCGTATGGTGGGGACTGCCCTCAAGTAACCAAAGCGGATTATCAATGAATGCTGCTGCTGTTTTTGCAGGGTCGTCCAGATAGCCCTGGCCGACAAGAGGACCCTCGAGTAATAGCTCACCAATGCACCCCAACGGAAGAAGAACATCATGATTATCAGCATCGACAACCCAAGTCAATAACCCAAAGCCTTTCCCTAAGTGTGTAGCATCTTCAATACTCATGGGACTGCCATTAATTGTGCTATTTGGCGTGTACTCGCATGGTCCATTGAGGCTGATAATGTTGACTTTCCCCTACTAAGGTGCCACGTCTTTGGCGTACAGCTTTTCTCCGCCAAAGACAATAGATTCTATACTGGGAACCTGCTCAGGAGAAAGAATTCGGGTGACAGATAGAGTGAGATCGATAGTATTTGCATTGAGAGACGCTATGCTTTCCACCAAGCTATTTAGGTGTTGTTGTTCGCTGGGGACACAAACACAGCCTCCTGCCGCAACCGTTGAGAATATATTGCAGATTAAAACGAAAAATGTGTATGAGCAGAACTCATAAGTTCTAGAGCTAGATGTACGACGTAAACTGTCCTGTTGTTAGTGTAGGGCAGATGCGAGGTTTCGATGGGTTATGACTGCGCCTTTTGGCGCTCCCGTATTCCCTGACGTAAACGCCATGTACATGACATCGGACGGACTGGATAAGCTTGCCGGAGCTATGGGTTGATCGTACAAGGATTGACTGACAAATGTACCAAGGCCATCACATGAGGTGCGAGTCGAGAGCTCAGTTGCCTCTGCAAATCGCCCGACACAATGACGTTGGCTTTCACTTGCCTCTACAGGGCAAGAAGACGATCTTCGGGAAGCTAAGGGTCAAATAACACAAAAGTGGCGCCAGTCTGGAGCACCCCGAGCATTGCGATGACTGCCCACATGGAATTCTCAAAACATAGGGGCACAGCCTCACCGCGACAGACACCAAGCCCGGAAAGCTGGCCGGATAGACCCATGGCTAGCCGGTCAAGTTGGCCATACGATAGCTCACCATCTCAGGCGCGGACAGTCGGTGCAGCTGGTTGTGATGCCGCGCATTCCTGGATTATGTGATGAACGCAGCGCTCAACAGGAGTCTGGACAGCACAATTTCATTTCCAAGTATGTTCCAACTCATCAGGTGTCGCAATCTTAATCATAGAGATGCTGTCCACAGCGCTTAAAACTTGAAGCTGGTGTAAAGCGAAGGGCAGCTGCTGGTACAAGTGTCTCATAGTCCAATCGGAAATAACGGTGGAGTCGAAAGAAGCCGTGATATCAGAAAATAGTGCCCGTTACGGCGGCGTATATATAGACTTCGCCCCCTCAGGTGCAGGTAGATGCATAGTAATGCGTAATTATCCGTACAAGAATGCACGTTAAAGGCAGTATACCATTGTACAGAGGGCTATTTTATGTAGCTAGCAGGGCGCTAATTTCTAGTACCCTAATTGCTACATATTTAGAAGCCAATGAAAGAGGTAAAAAGATGTCTTAGCTAGATGCAGGTGAAGTGATGGCTTGATGTGTACAAAGTCACAGCTTGTAACATGCAGCGCTGCTATGGGACTTAATGACTAAACCACTCTATAATGCCTGTAATAATCGAGGGATCCACTATACTTATTAATGCTAAATGTTTATGGGAGGGTGACGTAGCTTAATGATTCCTGCCTGCTCTGGCTACTTCTAAAGAACTTCTTAATCATTTTTTTTGATAGAGGTCGTATGCCTGCATTCAGTAAAGACGGCAAGATAAGAATCTCTTCGTTCAACGGTCAGGTCGTTCCGGCCAATGGTTATAGCTACAATGCAAGGGTTCGGCAGCTGTCAGTAGATATGCAAAGTTAACTCATCTTAATTCCTATCTAGTTGGCACTGATCCTTTCCTCTATATATCCTACAAACAAGGTGCAGGGAAAAGGAAATCAGTAACTATCTCAATGCCGGACTTATCTCATCCATAACAAGCCTCAGGCTTCCACGGATACATTGCTTAGGGTTAGTCAAGTCATCAAGCTGTTAAAGAAGCCGCCTTAGTAGCAGGCTTCCTTTTCTTATATTCACGGCAACTCCATCAACAGGGCCCATGAATGGTCTGTACGAAAACATTAACCTTAAGACCAGAATCACCCTTGATCGTAAGTTCACCACTATGACATGCCGCTTAGTTAATCAGCAGAAATAATACCAATGGCGGACTTACCCTGCCGAGCCACACTCTTGTAGCAAGCTATTCACAGCGGAAGCCACGTCACTTAAGGCGACATGGGTGTTCGAAAACACAAATGGGTTGCTCACGCAGACCTTCGCAGTGCCAGAGGAGAAAGTTTGTGTGTTCAGTGCTTTTAGTGCGAAATTTGTCCCTGAGGAGTTGCCCAGATTATTGGTTGCAATGTTATGCTGAAGAGCTTGGCCATCAGCAACATCGAATTGACCAATTCCATCAACCTCGGGTAGATTGCAGTCAGAGGATCGGCCCGAGAGAGGAGTCCCAAGAGCGCCAGCGGCAAATGCAATCTGTACAATTTTGGTTGTATGCATGTTGAAAGGAATTTTATAGGTTGGGAAAGAGTAAAGGAAGTAATGGTTGAAATATGGTGTGGGATTACTTGAGGCTGCTAAGGGAAATGACTGTTTATATATACGTCTTCAAGATTCGCCGAAGCTTAAGACTCAACCTGTTTCTTAGTTCAATTGGAACACCCCCATCCACATATTAAATCCGGTTTATCTTTAGTACATGAACTGTCTAAATGGCATTAATGACTGCAAACCCTGCGCGGTAACCTCGCTGCAACGCACGATTTTGCATTTCGTGGAGCGTCAGCAGCCATGGGCAGCTTCCGGGGTTGAGCACTCCACTGTGGCTTACGAGAAAGCCTGAGCTACCAAGCTTGATGCTTTCCACTAGCCTCGAACGCACCCGCGCCTAGAGTCAATGGGCGAAAGGCATGTCAGTCAGTCCCATAATTTCCTTAGTCTTACGTTTATCTCGCGTGTATAGCACTTGTCTCTCTTAGGATCGTCTATTGAAACCCCAGAGACCCATGGAACTGATTCTCGTTAGGAAGCATGAACAGGATTTAGGGAAAGTGCTCTTTTTGATGTCATTGCAGTTGCTTGGTACATTTTGCATGCCATGGTTAGTTTTTCAGTTTTCAGCCAAGTGGAGAGAGGATCTCGGGGCATTTCCGAACAAGTAGGGCAGAATCGTGTTGCTTGTTACAGCAAGCTTCTTATTACTATGGACACCCGCACTAACGACTACACTGTGAATACGCGTACACATGACCGCAAGAAATCTATAAAGGGAGGGCGCATCTGGTGGACATTGACATACTATCTGGCTGTTGCGACTCCTTTGGTGGCGCTGCTACCAAAACGCCACACAGGCAAAAATAACGCTGGCTTGACAATAACGAAGTGAGGCAAAAGAGAGTAGCAAACAACAGTTTAACGAAAAAAAGAAATGGTAAAAAAGGAAAAGCCAATTGTGAATTTCCCCTGGCAAGGTTTGAATTCGACCGTCACTTTACCGTCTCTATGAGACTATACGCGACATGACACATTATACAGCCACTGTTAGAAGTCGTAAGCCCATACACAAGGGAACCAATCTCAGCTCTAATTAGTTACAATAATCGTCAATTAGCTCTTTATCTGCTTCTTACTGCACCTATTAACAGTAAGGGCGGTAGTATCCACGAGCCTGCTAGCATTAGTTTTAGTTAAAAGTAGATTCTTGTTAATTCTAAAGAGCATCTTGTTTTTACTTGGTTCCTGACTAGTGCCATACTTTTGATCCTTTTCTGCAAGGAGTACTGCAAAGTTTTCCAGTGCCAAGGAAACCACTACAATATAACTAGATTCCTTTCTCACCTAGTATTCGCCAGGTTCCAGAAATTTCCTAGTGTGGTGACTCTTAAGAAGCTCACAACAATTCCATATGGTTACCCAGCCAGTTCAAAGGCAACAAGTCGAGGTAAGGGTCGCCCGGATTAACAAAGGTGGAGAGGCCGGGCTATCTCGTCTATAATTAACTACTATTACGTTTATATTATTTTAATGTAGATTTTTTTTCCGCCTGACCCCTTTCACCGGATCACGGCAAGTAGCTGCGGGGGAGTGGGGGAGTGGGGGAGGCAAATACACCTCACAATCATTCACTAAAGTCATACAAGTCATACTATATACACCACATCGTAGTATCTCAACCTAACACCATGATCAGACCACCCTTCTCTGGCGCATCTTTCTCAGTTGTTCCAAACAAAGCATTGTCACATGCCCGGTCCAAGTTATTGAAATAGACATCGGCGAACTGCTGCGGACTGAGATTGTCAACTTGCGCCTTACCTGAGGCTAAAGTAGTGTACGCGCGTCAGGAGCGATACTGCCTTAGGGTTAGCGCTCTTCCAGCCATTCGATGTATGGAGAAGCTTATCCACGCTCTTAGACCTGGTCCTCATTATAGTGGGCGTTGGGGGCCCAAGAACCGCACACGTTTGTGTATTTATTAGTCATTGCTTTATTTTTGACATAGTCTGGTACCTGAAGATGCCAGCTCTTTTTCACTTCTAACCGCCGTGCGACGCTAACGACTACGCTAGCAATTACATTCGTTACAGTTATGAAATGCAGGTGGTGGGGGAAGAGTTGGACGAGTAGCTCGAATAGATTAGCCGAACTCGGAACAAAACAAGTTGCTAGGTGAAAACAGCCCTCTCTTTGTGCGTGCGTACGGCATAGGTACCTAGCTTTGCATTGTATTATTATGTTGAGTGTGAGTGTCTGTGTAGCGGGGTTGGTATACTGCGCAAGTACCTTTAAGTTGCTCCTTAATATTGGTTTTAGAAATAAGTCTCTGCTTTTCAAAAAGAAAAACAAGGAATACGGACTCAAGAGGGCTCTAAGAAGCATCAAACTGCATCTGTCTATTCAATAAAAGATAAAAATAGGAGACCTCTTCTGAGAGAAGCCTATTCAATAAGAAAGCGCGCGACAGTATATAAGTAAAGCTAGAATCGCAGGCGAGCTAAGCTAGTAATCCAGGGCTGTGCGAGCGATTAAGACCCAGTCTCGGATACACATAGTTATGGCTTGGCGAGATGGCTATATTTCCTGTAGCAGCCGATTACGGCCGCCCAGGTAGCGGTGAATACAGCATATTGGCCAAGTTTCTGTCCGCAAGAAGCTAGTGACTTTGCTTGGGCTTTTTCTTTAAGGCTAGAAGTCTAGGTAAGCCTATACATGTATTGTCTACGGCACTTGTTGCCTTCTCCAGCGGCCTGCAGGAGTCCAGATACAACTGTATGCCCCCAAGTATCGATCCTATAGGACAAGCTACGGTGCGCTCCCGTCGTGTTCCAGCAGCCTCTCGGCGCAAGCCTCGGGTGTCGCGCGTAACTACACGGACATATGCCCCGCCGCCGCTAGCTCCCGCCTGTGAAGGAAGAGACCGTCTAAAATGACGACAGATGCTGGCGGCGCCATCTCTAGGAGCTGTTTCTCGTTTCCCGGCACCGCGTCCGTATCCAGGTTGTGGCCGCGACGTCGATACCACCGCGACCCGCCAGGACCAAGCCGATCAAAATAACCAATCCGCTTTCTATCAGCTACCTGCCACAAGGTGATTTTAGGGAAGATTTATATATTATTTATTCCTTTAGGTATATAATCACAGTATATCATTATATATAAATAAGTATTTAAAACTGTATATTAATGAAAAATACTTTTATCTTTTCACTAAAGGCAGTATTATATAGCTAAAAGAGGAAGTTAAGGTAAAGAATTATGGAAATATACTTGTTGAACTTATAATTTATGCATTAAATCTACCCTGAAGCCTCTAATAACTGTAAATATTGCTCTGCTATTGGTTAGCGATCTGATTAGTTCAAGGTGGTGGCTTCGATCATGTGTTCTCTTACCTGCTACTGGCCATCGTTTGGTAGTGGCTTGTAGCGCCAGCGTTAAACGCTCTATGGTCTCAGAACGGTCCGTCTTGTCCATCAACTCGACACGACGTAATAATACGTTACCCATCTTGTAAAGCATATAAAGACTAAAAGGCGAAACCTGTTCAAAGTTGCCCTTTTTCGCATCATCCTGAAGGCGCTTGCTCATCACAACGCTTTCATCACGAAGTGTACTAAGAAGCGATCTGGCGCGTGTCATGAAGACCTCGCCATCTCTAATTATTAAATTCTCACCATTTTCGAGTATACACAACATTGCGCTGTGATATATATTAGCTTGGAAATCTCGAGCAAGTTAAAAGGTCGTTGCGCCGCACCAATTGCATAGACAGACTGCACTGTCGTGAGATACAGAGTCTGATTTGTCTTGTATCAAGTATTCTTTAAAAGACTCAAGCGTGCTAAGCATCTGAAGCGCCTCTATGGTGGTGAGATTATGTGCTGAGGCATCATAGAAGGGTAGCAGAACTCGCTCAACGAGACAGGATGCTTCATGCAAGCCTCCTAAACCAATTCCAGCCGAGCTACAGGTGCTGTAATTTGACAATCGTTAGCCATATCCATATAATAGCCGTAAAATTAAGACCGAATATACCCGCCCCCATTGCCACAGGCAATGTCTTGGTTATGAGCAGACTCAGGAAGTTCCCGCATTGTTGCCTTCGTAAAGGTTGTAGCCCGATATTGATGAAGACAAAGATATCTACTTCAATCAGTGTCCGTCCAAAAATGGTAACTTACAGGTCGAATATTACCCGAAGGGCGCACAACGAACCTGTCTATTACAGCCACTGCGCGCCATATGCGAGTGGCTCTGCCCGCTGCTGCCAGCGAGCAGGGGCTCGGAACGTCCACGCGGTTTGCTTCCTGTTGAATCATGAGGTGATTAGTCAGGGCTATGCTTCCTGATATCGTGGCGCTTGCGGCTACATGTAGACCGTGACCGAGCTCGAATATATTAATGAGGACTCTGCAAATGAGTAGGTCGATGGACGCAACACCAACACCCTCAAGAGTAGTAACATTGCTCTTGATCAAAGCATACAAAGAAATTAGATGGCATGGGCCATCCATTTCGGTGAGGGGATTAAGCAAAAGATGTATACACATGAGCATTACAATGTACTCCGGCTGTGCCTCGTCCCATCGTCGCGGTAGCATGAAGAGCATTTCTTCCTCTCTCAGAACAGGGAACCAACTATGAATAGTCCGAAAGTACTGATCGATACATCTGCTGGCACCAAGAGTCCCATTGCCAAATAGATCAGCCGCCTGTTTCTTAATGTTGTCATTGATGCTTGACGGCAAGTAGCCTACAACGGCGGCCGAGCGCGACAGTGGGATAATACCGCCCTCAGTGCTGTCACGGTTCATGTAGACGCAGTCTTTGCAAAGCCTTTTTCACAAATCTTAGTCAAAGTTACAATCAAGATATTCTTTGATGGCACCGGCTCGTGCGCAGGGATGGGGGAGAGGGGGGATAAGATTACTTCCGGCACAGCGAACATCTTGGCAGCAGTTTGTCACATTTGCGCTTTCCCTTTTGACACTGGAGACATGCTTGAACACGCGTCTGATCGATATGGCCGTGCACGTCCATCGAGCTGGTCTTCGACATTATAGAGCCTCAATTCTCTGCAAGTTTAAAAAGATGGTGCTGACGAGGGTTGCAGGAGCGATAATACTTTCTCTGAGGCAGAGGGAGGAGGTGGGCGCAGGATGCGGATAGCAGGGGGCGTGCAGTGGAGGCTAGCAAGTCTGCTCACCCCACACGACACGCAAGCTGCGGTTAGTTCGGCGAGCAACTCTCAATTGTGGAAATTATGGTTTCCAAGCCACATTGCTGTAAGTGTCCCATACAATAGCTTTTTCCATGTGTATTACTAATTGGAGAAAAGAGAGTACCATTGGCTGTCAGCCTTCTAAATCTTAACGAAGTCGAGCAGACAGGCAGTAGTTCAGTGATTAGTCTGGGATTTGTAACCGCCGTAAAGCTGTAAGCGCTAACTAGTTATTATGCCGGACAACCCTACCAATTTGGCTAAGAGCCTTATAGAGCTTAGTGATAACCTTAAAGACGGCGAATTCATCAACATTCCTTCTGCAGACAGTGAACGCCTCCTTGCTTTAATATTCATATAGTCTTGGACAGCATTGGTGCAATGAGAGCATTGTGATGTGCACGTGGTTCAAATGTAATACTTAGGATAGCAGCGTTCAGCACGTTTTGCCTTTTGACAATAATATAAATAATTGTTTCTTGCAGTACAAAGACCACAACCTCTAGAACAAGTCAAGAGATTTGCCCTTAACTATGGAGCACTGATATTACTGTTCTCTTTTTCTGGTGGGGTGGGGTCACTTACTCTTGATACCTTGGGCTGTTCTAACCAAATAAGATGGCTCCATAAAGCTCACTACCTATCAGCAGAATCTTATAACTAGCTGGAGGATACTTTTACGCTTCCTGTTGCTTGCCCATTGGTGAGGTTCGACAACACGCCACCATGCGGATGCAGAGTGCGGATATCCACATTTGGGGAAGTTAAAAAACACACCACCATCGTTAAAAACCCACTAGCTAGCACGACAGGCCAGGAACCCACTTGTCTAAATAAGAAACTGCTGTGTGCGGATTCGGCGTGCGGGTCGTGTACACTCGCCACTCAAGCATCCCTGAACACTACATCGAAATCTGCGCCTCGTCCGGGACAGCAGGGTTCAGAACCCTAGGGGCATTACAAATCGCCAGAATCCCCATCGCTATTCAAAGTGCAAAATTGATATGGAAGGATGAATTATTCAGCTAGATCATGACTCAACTAAACCACCCTGCTACCCAGGGTCCAGGCTCATTAAACTGGATCGATTAGGTATAATGTTATGTTGCTAGAATGTATAACTGGAAGTTGCGCCAAATGACACGAAGAAACCATTACCTGTTCGTTCTATTAGTATTGTTTTTGGCGACCTGTACTTTCTTGTACTTGTCCCTGTATTGCGAATAGCTCAGTGAACACATTTCTGTTTTAGCGTTCTGGTTTTTCTTTTTCTTTGAAATGTCTACAGGCATGTTAAATATGTCTTCTACACAAAACATTGTCGTCCTTGGTGGTAACCACGCTGGCCTTGGTGTTAGCCATTACATTCTTCGCCACGTCATTCCAGCCACCAAGAAGAACACTGGAAAGCCCTACAAATTGACGCTAATATCCCCTTCAATGCACTACCAGTACAAAATCGGCGCACCACGGGCCCTGACTTCGCCAGAGCTCATCGACCAGTCGTTCATCCCATTCACCAATGCCTTTGCAGAATACGGTCTGCTATTCGAACATGTGCAGGGCGAAGCCACTTCGGTTGAAAAGTTGAAGAAGACGATTGCTGTTAGGATTGAGGCCGGCGTCGGCTACAGCGAAGAAGTCCAAGTTGCGTACGATTCGCTTATTATCGCGACCGGCGTACGGTCCGCAAGCCCCATTTGGTCTGGTCATGGGGATTATACCATCAGTCGTGATGCTCTCCTGGAGACGAACAAGGCCATTGGCAATGCCGAAACCATTATCATTGCGGGCGGTGGCGCCACCGGTGTTGAAACGGCCGGTGAAGTGGCCTCGCATTGGCCGGGGAAGAGAATCACTCTGTTCTCCGGCAGCAAAGGTCTTCTCACCGGCTTAAAGGATAATAATGTCGGCAAAAAGGCGCAGGGTAAACTGGAAAAGCTGAAGGTTAAGACAATTCACGGTGTTAAGGTAACTGGAATGTTGGAGAGTGCTGATGGCAGGACTAAGCTTACCCTTAGTGATGGACAGACAGTAGACACTGATGTTTATATTGATGCTACTGGAGGTAAGCCCAACACGGGCTTCCTACCGCCTGAGTGGCTAGATGACCGTGGTTTTGTCAATACTGATGGGGTGACCTTGCGAGTTGCGAATGCCCCTGGTATCTTTGCTATCGGCGATGTCGCGACATACTCGAAGCACAACATTATCGATATTCTGCGTGCTGTTCAGCCATTGGGATATTCTCTATGGTCGGATCTTGTTCAAAATGTTTCACACATCAAGGAGCCGCTACCAGCCAAAGTGTACACACAAGATCAGGGTGATTTTCAGGTCGTCCCTGTCGGGCCTGGTGGCGGTGTTGGTACTGCGTTTGGCCTGCCTTTCCCCAGTTTCATGGTCAAGATGACCAAGTCAAAGAACTTTTTCTTTGACAAGGCTGCTGACAATGTTGTTGGGTCGCTATTCACAAAGGTCAAGGTGCCCAACATGCCCAGCTAGGCTGACCATGTTTACGGCAAAACTGTTTCAATTATTCCTTAATTTTCTTCCCGAGCAAAACAATTCCCCTCGATAGTGTCGGTTTTTTGACTTGAGCCTCAGCCGGACAATAGTGGCCCAAGGTGTCAGAAGCTTATGGTTTGCACAAAGAAAGTTATATGATAGATGGTGGATAGATTGATTAAGCCATTAGTTGTAACTTTATAATGGAGTAAAGCAGCCGGTTATTTAAAATGTAAGAAAATTAAAATCTTACAGACTTAGTGTGAGGGCTTAAATTAAAGGAGTAAGTCTGCTGTCTTCAGGTAAAAGCATAACTACTGCTACATTTGAATTCATAGCTACAAACAAGACTACTATGATTAAAATTCTTCCTGCTCTAGCGAAATCTATAATGCTTTCACTTCGAAAAGAAAAACAAGCTCGCAAACACTGCCTCCGTTCCCCTCAGCAGGACTCTGCATCGTTTTATGAATCTTTAGCAAATATACCCTAGACGACGACATTACGTTTTACTGTTAAAAATGATCGCGCGAAGTAGTGATTTACAAGTGCAAACGGCAAGCCAAGATATCCTCACTCTAAACGCATATTGTGTAAAACACAATCCAATTGTATTCTATGTACTACCTCTACACTATTTCATCTCTCTAAACCAAACAACGGTTTTAATTTAAGCAGCAACCTTCACCCAGCTCTCGCGAGCCTCAATGGCGTCAAACCAGCGGGTAACGTTAGGGTACTTGTCGAAAATACCCTTTGCGCCACCAACTTTGGCCAGGCTGCCATAAGGAAGATGAAAAATATCGACAACGCTGAAATTATCTCCAGCAATATAGCTCTGCCGGGCGAGAATTTCATTATACACAGCCAGAGTGGAATCAAGTTCGGCAAGGTGCTTCTTAACGAGGTCCTCGTTGGCATCCAATCCACGGAACCTAATCAGAGTCAGCACCATTTTAATTCTTGCTGTCCACGAAACCTTTGAAAATTTACTTCTTAAAGACTCTCTCAATAACAAATCCTTCGGCAGCTGGGTTGAAGTAGCTGCTCTCAATAGAGGCAGCCTTCAAGGTGGACGCGTCAGCTTTCCCTGCCAGGTTCGTATACAACGCCATTCCATCCCACATCCTGCAGAAAAATCTATACTCACCTGCTCAAAAAGCGCATATGCCTCCAAATCACCAGTAGCGGGCACAAGCCTAGTGCCTTGGCTAGCATGCTTTGTGGCAATGTACTTTGCAATCGCACGACTCTCGTAAAGAATCAGGCCATTATCGTCAATGTAAGGAATTTTTCCAAAGGGCTGCTTCTGAAGATAATCCTCAGACTTGTGGGCGCCATTGGCCAAATCGATTGTGATAAGCTCATATGGAACTTTCTTTTCTTCCAGTGTGGCAAGAACCCGCTTGGTGCAGGTGGAGGGGGCAGCACCGTAAACCTTGATAACCATTGTGTCAAGTTCGGTGTTTAAAATTGAAATAAAACTGAAGGGCTTGATAGTCGTTCCTGCTTATCGTTATATTGTTACTTAAATAAAATGCTGCATATTATTTCTGGGTTCATGGGCATCTACTTATATGTGAGGATATGGTAACATCCTAAGTTAAGGCTTAGTGCCCAATGCCCGTCTGTGACTCCAGAATCGGGAATGCATAGTGCCACAATTACTGCCCAGCTTGACTAATATGGCATCTAACGTAGACTCGAAAAGAATAAATTGGAAGTGAGGGGGAAATGGACGAATTCCAGCTAGTGGACTTCAAAGCTCCTAATTTTCCACTGCTGCGCCATACAGGAACCACCCCACCTGCACCAGACATCCGCACGCTACGCCCGCAGCCTGCAGCCGCATGGATGCGACAAAGGTGAGCGGCTGAATATATCGCAATATTCCTTGAGATTACAGTACAATAATTGGCGAGATCTGGCTCCACTTGTTACTAATATGACCAAACTACACCTGGCGTTAACTTGGCGCTTCGAAGCGTGCGCCCTTGACATGCACAGATTTGTAATGCCGAATACTTACACATGTTGCCACAGTTGGAATTCAAAACACCCTGCATTTGGAATACAGCTGTGGTTTATTAATGTTTTTCTATGCAGCGCTGTCTCATTGGTTCGCTTGCCAGTCATTCCCAAACAGTTCACTTTGTTTTCGGCGTAGGGCCACTTGACTTGTTGTTGCTGCGTGGAGCACTGAACCATTGTGTGATAATCTTAGGGTGGAAATCAGGGTTAGGCGACTAGAACACATTGCGTAAGTCTATAAGCCACGGCACCTAGAATTTGAGACATAGGGGCTTGGCAAAGGCTGGCTTCTAGTCAAAACTGCAACTATGTATTCTCAATGTTTATTTTATACTAATCAGTGGAGCTCGACATAACTCCTCAGTTCATGTAAGTCATGGGGGGTCATTCTGAGACTCAGCTTCACTTAATGACAAGTGCCAAATACGATTTAACTTACAGTATAAAGCCGGATTCTGTTTTCGCCCTGGACAAAGAAATGGGTGAGGAAACGAACAAGAGTGTACAAGACAGCAAGCCTGATGCGGCAGCGGATGAATATCCAGCGGCATGGCAATTGGTTCTCATCACCGTAGCCCTCTGCTGCGCAGTGTTTTGCATGGCGCTAGTAGGACTCCTAGAGCCAACAGGAAGAACAAATAGTATAGATTCGTTTGCTAATATAACTTCCGAGTGCAGGACAACACCATCATCGCAACTGCCATCCCACGAATAACTGACGAATTCGGCGCCTTGGAAGATATTGGCTGGTATGAATCGGCGTATCTACTCACTACCTGCGCTGTCCAGCTACTGTTTGGCAAATTATACACTTTTTACACCGTCAAGTGGGTGTTTCTTGGTGCCCTTGCCGTGTTCGAAATCGGTTCCGCCGTTTCTGGTGCTGCCCCAAGCTCGGTTGCTCTAATTGTCGGCCGAGCTGTGGCTGGTATCGGTGCTGCGGGACTCTTTTCCGGTGCTCTTCTTATTATTGCACACAGCGTACCCCTTAATCGGCGTCCTGCATACATGAGTGTTGTTGGATCCATGTATGGTGTTGCATCTGTTACCGGGCCGCTCCTGGGAGGCGCTTTCACTGACCATGTGACCTGGCGTTGGTGTTTCTACATTAACTTGCCCTTAGGCGCTGTGACAGCAGTCTTAGTTCTTTTTTTCATGCGAGTCCCCAAAACCGCGACACTACTGAAGCGAGTGTACATCCACCAACAAATCATGTCAATCGACGTTGAGGGGACCGTTCTGTTCATTCCTGGAATTATCTCTCTGCCCCTTGCGCTCCAATGGGGTGGCATCAAGGATGAATGGAAGAGTGGGCGGATCATTGGTCTTTTTGTTACATCTGGGGTACTAATGGCCGGTTTCGTTGCCGTTCAGATCTGGAAGCAAGACCGAGCAATGGTTCCACCTCGCATTTTTCTTAATCGAACGGTATGGTCTGCTGGACTGTACGGCACTGCCATCGGCGGTTCTTTTTTTCTCATGGTGTATTATGTAAGTATGAGTATTTATTGCTCAATTGTGGATGTAATAGTGCTTATATGCCAACCTACTAACATGGGTATGATGCAGCTCCCACTTTGGTTTCAGGCTGTTCAGGGTGCTTCTGCAGTGGAGTCGGGTATTAAGAATATTCCGATGATTCTTTCTGTCATTCTCTCCTCTCTGGTTTCTGGTGCAGCCGTTACGTCATTTGGTTACTATACCCCTTTTATCATTGCATCTTCTATACTCGCCGCGGTTGGTGCTGCCATGGAACTCTGGCAAAGGAGGCCTAGGCCCAGCAGTAGCAGCATGAGCTGCGAGATAATAAATTTCTTTTATAAACTGGTGGATTCATTCGTGATCTCTAAATATATGAGGACTTCGGGATGGGGATGTTGTTACGGAGAGCATTCAGTGGGTGAGAGGACAAAGGAGTGACTTCTCTTACTCACCAAATATAGTCAGTCGGTGTGTAAATTATCGTAGCGAGTGCTTCATACCCACACCACAGCAGGCTCACAACTAGTTTATAACTATTCAGGTACTAATTACATCACCATTGAGTAACATCGTTTGCTAGCAACTATAACCTCTAATATCCTGAGGAACGGTGTATCGCCGCCTTCAAGGCGACGATTAATTTTGCGGTGGAAAATGAAGCGGTGCTGGCACGATATGCGGTAGTTTGGTGACGTTTAATTTGGTAGATAGTTAGACGACGATTACCCGCGCAGCATCGAGGCGGCGCTTCTATAGCTTGAAAATTTAGCGAATGGACTTTCGTATAAGTAATAGAACTTACGACAATTCTTTTTCAATTACAGTCTTGTAGCGTGCACTTCTGTGCATGTCGAAAAAGACCAGCTCACCTTCGTGACAAGCACCCAGTCAGGAGATAAAAGTTTGTTAGCGTGTGTTGTACCGGTACTAGCATAGATTGTAGTGGTCGTCTCTTGAAGGGTTTTGCTTCTTTTATTATTAGATATACTACCTGCATTGTCTGTGTTGCAGGCATAGTGTGCAGGGAAAAGCAGCGAGGGTGTCCGGAAGGCCTGTTGGCTTGACGCCCTTTGGCGATGTCCAAATTACTGATCCGCTTTCTGTCAGCTGCTTGCCACTAGGTGATTTTGGGGCAGGCTCTCATAGGATTTGCATATCATCATTTGCTTTGAGTTTTTCACGTGATGCAAGACGGGAGGGGTTTACATCACTACTCCAGAACAGTACTTTCGTCCCTGACTTTGTCCATTCGTACCTCAACCACGAATATCCAGATGGCGCAGGCTCTCCAGTTGACAGACGAAGGTCTGAATCTACAATTCAAAGCGACATTCAATAACCTGATATGCCCTTTCAGCGTCTCAGTCAAACCTGAGTTTCTAGAATTAACGAAACAAAAGATAAAATGGACTCGTTTTGCACAAGATTACGAGCCACCAGATTCGACCGATGGACCGTCCAGCCACGACGCCACGACCATTGCCGCTTACTGGGCAGACAAGTACAGCTGGTCCAAGATTGAGACAGAGATAAATTCGCGTTTCCGTCAATTTACTACCATTGTCAATACGGACAAGGCTATAGATGATCCCTATTTAGGACCAATTCCTCTGCACTTCGTACATCATGAATCGCCCCACCCGGACGCAATTCCGCTACTCTTTGTCCATGGTTGGCCAGGGTCGTTCCTCGAAGCTGAGAAGCTCCTTGGTCCCTTGACGAACCCTCCTAATAGCTCGCTAACTGCTTTTCACGTGGTTGCTCCGTCTATCCCCGGATATGGATTTAGTCCCGCCCCGCGCAGACCGGGGTTCGGATACCGGCAGGCTGGCGCGGCGTTCCATGCGCTCATGAAGAAACTTGGATATGACAAGTATGTTTTCCAGGGTGGTGATGCAGGCGATTTCATTAATCGTTACGCTACTGCCGATTTTCCAAACAGCATCGTGTCTGGTCTCTCCAACTTTTGGGTCATACCCCCAAGCGAGACTGACCTCGAGCGGAACGTAAATGGGGAAGCATCAGACGATGAGCAGTATGTAATTGAAGCGTATAAAAGTTTCATCAATGGGCGTTGGAGCTACGGCCAAATTCAACAAACCCAGCCTCTGCGTCTTGCAGCCGCATTGACGGATAGCCCGGTCGGTTTAGCCATGTGGATCTATGAAGCACTTAGAAGCTGTGTTCCTGATCCAAGCTTCTGGACCCCAGAACTCGTCATAACGTGGACTATGATGCATTGGATACCTGGACCCTACGGAGCTTTTGGGCTATATAAGAATGGGGCCGAGGTGAGATGTATTTTGTGACAAGCCAGGAAAGGCCTGTTTTTTTTGCCATATTACTCTTTTGCTAATGAAGATACTTTAGAATGGTGCCATTTCTACTCATGCCATCGCTACAAGGCTACCCTATGTCCACCAGCCTGTAGCCATTTCAGAATTTCCCTATGATATATGGTATCGTACACCACTTGACTGGGCTTGTAGGGCAGGAAATGTCAAACAGTATACTGTTCACAAAAGGGGTGGCCATTTTGCGGCATTTGATGCCCCGGATCTGTTATTGCAAGACATCTGGACATTTTCTGGGAACCGAGAATTGTCTGGTACAAAGGTGTTCTTTGAATAACTGCACGGAACACTTGAGATGAATACTCGCCACCTTTGACGCAATATACAGCAACCACAGTTTACTTTCTAGACGTCGTGTTACCACAACCCTCACAATTAGACTAGATTCAAGAGCGGCAGATTCCTTTTCATGAAGAATATGTTCAGACTACATAACAGTGTTGGCTCAGTCACTCGAGTATCTCACGCGATGGGGAGGAAAGGCGGTATGGGACTGATGCTGGAACTTGCATTTCCTACACAAAGCTACCGAACCAGGTGTGTATCTTTCATTCAATGGCAAATCTTTGAAGCTAGCTTGTTTTAGACTGGATGTGATAAAGAATCCATTCGTCTTTCCTACGCCTTAATTATTCGTCTGCCTCGCTGCGCTCCACACGAGGCCCTGCAATATGTTATCTACGTTCTCCCGCCTGGGCATGAAGTTAGTCCCACGGCACAATCCGCCGCATATCAAAAGATGTTCATATGTGGCAGCCTCACATACCTTATGTTATACAAGACCATTGCGCATTTTCCGCAGAGGTATAATATGGAGCTTTTCAGCTCGCAGAGGCCGTAGAGGTTTTCCGCGACAATGGTCCGGCGTGGACCAAGAATGGGGAGGTGGAAATTGCCGTCAAGGTTACCAACGTGTTAAAAGAGTAGATAACCATCTCATCCAACGTAGCAGAATAAAGTGCTAGCTTAAGAAATCAGGTTTTCTTACAGTGTGCATCCCTCGTACAATCAGCGAACTTGGGGCATGCAGCATGCGCATACGGTCTGGCATGCAAGAGTAGACCGGCTCAGGATAAGGTCGGTAGCAAACAAAACCACTCATTATACGGCCACCAGTGTTTCGACAAGAGCCATATTAAACACTAGCAGCACAAAATTAGGGCGAGCTGCCTTTGTAATCTCTACCTTTAGGTCGTAAAATTGGGGTCCGTATTTCGTATTGCGCACTCATTACCGCTGAAAGCAGAAGTTCGGTGCGCAACCTGCGCTTCTTGCCAAGGCTGAAGACTACAAACAACAGGGATATCGTTGCCTATCTCTCTCTGGACTTCGGATCCAAGTTGTACAGAGTTAGACCATATGCGGATGGATGCAACTAACTTGAAAGAGTGATTGACTGGGCAAATGAAAGGAGCACCCGCTACAGAAGGTGATCCTTTGAACATGAGTTTTCATCGCATAACAACTATCAACCCTATCATGCACTTCAGGCAATGTGAACACAATCAAATTCAATATAGTAACCTAAATGCATGTCTTCATGACGGGTTGTAAACATTCATCAATGAAAGGTGATGGACAAGTGCTAAATATAGGACTAAGCCAAGTAACGTAGATTCGACAGCTTTGGCTTATTAACTTGATTGTCCTAATTATCTTGATTTGCTTGATTTTATTAATTAATAATAGTGAGCCAGTTGATAGGTTTAATATGGTTCAAGCGACCAGCTGGATGAGGTCAACAATTGTACAACAGGCTGTTGCTCGTACAGGGACAAAGAGTTAGGCTTGCATGGGCTGAGAAGTGGTCCTCTTAACGGGTAGTCTTTAGTGACTTGATAACTTGGCTCTATTCACAATCTATCTACAGGTTGTGGGAGAATTCCTCATCTATTTACGCGTTACAGAACAAACAAAAGCAAGCAGAAATTTTAGACAGCCACTTTCATGACCTGACGCTTCCTTGTATCCGTGGCATGCCGTCGGTCACGGCCTTCACCGACGGAAGACTGCATCCGACACCAGGCTGCTATGCATTCGTTGTTTGGGCAAACAAGTCAACAGCCACAATATCTGTAGCACTGTTCCTTAATTATTCTACAAAAAATAAACTGGCGAGAGAATTTTGTTTAATCGGCAGTTTTCAGGCGCTTTAATACTTCTGTTCCTTTCTGCTTTCTGCTTTCATCAGTCGTGGCACTAGCTGAAAGAAATTCATTCACTCTTTGTCACATGGATCATCCTGCTCAACAGTTCTCTTGATTCCTACTGTTTGTCTCCCCTCTGGGTTCTCCGCAGTTTGGCGCTCCGTGTAACAGGAGCAGCCCGCCTCACCAGAAAATCCACTGCCAATTTCTTTGTCTCCCAACGAACTGTTCAAGCTATCACTATCCGCTAATTAATGCTTGAACCAGAGAAATAAATATAGAAGCTTCAGTCTACTGTGCAAGGGCTCTCAATTCTTACAGTCATCCTTTTCCTCCACTATTGCGTGGTCATTTGAAGTCGCGAACATGGCTGACCAAAATATTACGTTACGACACCTTCTGAGTCAACAGAAGCCGTACATGCCTTGCACATCGACAACCACAAAAAATAGCAGCTACGAAAACTGGCCAAAACTGGGCTCAGTTGCGATTTGGGGCGAGTTTAATTTAACCAACCTCAACGATAGCTATGGCCACGTCCTCGATACCCCCTTACCAGCTAGAGAGGATTGGCTCTGGGTTCATGGGGAGCTAGCTGGTGTAGTCATTCAGAAGACTACTGACATTAGTCACATGATAGGTTGGAATGATCGAATGATGGCACAAACTGTCCAGTTCGCCCAGTCGCACCTTGGACTACATTCGGGCACTAGCCTTCGCCACCAGTATTCGACTGCCAACAAATCAGTCTTGGCCAAGCTGCCCGGGCAGCCTCGGACACGGCTGTTATTGGATCACGTAATCTCACTTGATGATGTCCCATGGTTGAGTTTGATAGTTGGCCTTGGGATAGAGAGTTCGAAGTGGAGTGGCAGGAAACTCGCAGGTCAACTTGACGGCCCGAACAAGGAGCTCCTTTGGCCACTGAGGCAGCTCGCAAACATCTGCCAGCTTCCCCAAACTCGATACGGCTACATTCAAACAGATGAGGAGCTTGTAGTGTGTAGCTTCAGCAACAATGCTCAAGGATTAATAAAGGTTGAAATCATGCCGGTCTCCTGGACGAAAAGCGGCCGCGACGGTCTCACAACCGATCTTGCTTTGTGGTGGCTGTGTATGCTGGCAATGTCGGCCCAGAGCCGTAGCATTGTTGATGAGGGAGAAGTGGTGAAGATAAACGCCTGGGATACACTGTACCTCGATGAGGAGCGAGGGTGGGTGCGTCGTCACCAATACTCAAACGTCGAAGAGCCTACAAGCCCGCCTCCGCCTCCGGAATACATGACTCCTTCGCCAGGCAACCCGGCCGCGTTTGCTGCTGCCGTTGGCCTCCATGCAAATGACTGGTTCAACATTGAAGCCACTGAGGAAAACTTGATGGCCGAGTTTATCAGCTTCAATCCTCAATTCGATTAAAGCTGTTGTTGCTGTTGTTGCTGCTTTCCATTAACATGACTGAGTTTTCATTATCAAGACGTTAATTTAAATATCAATAGCTACAACTCTCAGACAATGAGAATATTTATTATTCTAGAATCATCATGTCTTCTTCTTAGGGAACATTAAACCATCTTTAAACTCCCAATCGAGCGAGGTGCTAAAGCTTGTTGTGACTTTTAGTCCCAACGCCACTTCGTTAGTACAATCCAAATACCACCTTGGTGGCCTAGCGTCAAGCCGGCGGCGAGCCTTGGAACGAACTACTTTACTGCACATTGACTTTTCAGTTGATTTGGAGTCTTGATGCAAGACTGGCGGCGCCTTTTTCCCGGGACTAGCGTCAGAAGTCTTCCAGTCATACGTTCTTGGGTCGACGAATGAATAGACACGCCGCCGAGATGGCGTACTTCTCAGATTATACTTGGTTTTACAACCACGCCCGTTGGGAAATGCATAAACTGAGATTTTAGTGTCGTGCTCCTCATTCCAAATGCGCACCATGTCATCGAATTCCCAATAGTCGTTGATGCTAAACTGGAACGTTTCAAACTCCATGGCAGATATCCACGCAGGTGTAAGTCGCGGGTTCAGTTCCGGAGTTGTAATATAATGGGGAACAGTAAACGCTTTACTAAAATCACAGAGCTTTCCGTTGATAAGCTGTCGATCTGCCACGTCGATATGGATAATTCCGAGCTGCTGTAGTCGAGTAACATCCTGGAGTATCCTTTGCGCGTCTCTTGATCGTAAATTCGTAGGGTTGTGACCGAATTCCTTGACAATACCCCGGACTGGCGGGGGGCGGCCGCCTTTGGCCACAAAGCGCGACCGTAGACCCATTTGGCCTGCATAATCTGGATAATCAAAGTTTCCCTCAAAGCTGAGCCTGAGATGGCTGAACTGATTCATAATGGCCCGCTCGTTTTCTTCATCCAACAGCAGGTAACCAAAGCATCGGACGGCGACTTGGTCATGACCAGACTCTCGAATGCGACCAAAAGCACGGCACTCGCAGCTAAAAGGTTCCGAGTAATTGTAAAAGGCGGACATTGTCTCGAGATCGTCCTCGTCAACGTCATAAGGAACCATCCAATCAAAATCGTAGACAAATCTGAACTGAAGAGACAAGTTAGCAGGTAGCTCATATTCATTATCGAGTGTTTTGTTTGACCGCTCACAAGTTTTAGCGCGTAGATTTGCCCGCGGATTTTAATTTTGAAGACATGTGCATGCATTCCTGCACCGAGGTAGTCTAGAAATTCAATCTTTTGAGGGCCTTGGAAATCGAATGGTGTCAACTTGGGGCCGTCACAGAGAGGCAGTGGCACCAAGTCGGCGTTGGAAGCGGGCCAATCCGGGTACATGGCGGGCAAGAGGTGTAAGGGGCAAAACAGGCAAGATATGTCCCAGCGGATTGATCTATATTTATATACATGCCACGAAATAATCCACTCCATTTTTTACTGTGAGAGACGAGCATTTCTTATTTGTGTACGACTTGTTTGGTGTTTGCTAGAGGTAAGTTATGAGTTGGTTGAATGAATGTTGGATGAATCTTATTACTAAGCAGTCAGGTATGTGCCATCAGTGTACGGGTTGGTGATGCACAGCGCCTAGCTAGCAGCACAGCGCCTAGAGCTACCTAGCAGTTGACACACACTGTACGCCTACGCCTACTGTAGATTTCGACTCTTGACAAAAAAAAAAAAAAATTGGTAAAAAGTAAAGGCGACATAGCGGCTTCTCTGTATGGCTGGGGTTGTCAATCAGGCACCGCGGGGTCTACTACCAGTATGCCCGCGGCGCGCGCTGTTGTGATGGATGTACAGGGGGTACAACTCCCCTGTAGATTCAACACCTGGCTCTTCCAGGTGTCAACTCACCTGAAAATCGCAACACTGGCGCTCCATCTAGCGCAGGTGCAATTCTAATGATCAATCAACGGGCACAAAATAATACAACATCATCATCGCAACAATCCTTGAGCTGGAGCTTCTGACAAGCCCAATTAAAGACCCAGCAATGCACACGGCGCCAATGCTAGCTGAGTCACTAAGCCAACGCTTCACCGCCTGAGTCATTAGACTTGTGCCCCGTAGCTTGAGTCACTGCCTCTGCCCCGCCATCTCGACAGCTGCTGGAGGGTCTGCGAATGCTTCCATGTTTGCTCATTGGGCAGCTCTCTTTGTCAGTTCCCTCTTTCATCACAATTGCCTTGCTAGTCAAACAGCGGAGCCGACGCCAATCACAACGGACCAGATCCAGGCAATCGCACGCCAGCCCCCTATATAGAGGCGTGGACGAGGCGCCGACGACGAGGTTTCGTGCAGCCACAGACAATCTCGCGACCAATATCGCTACATCTTCACGTCATTGCGATTATTGCCCTCTCATTTTTCTTATTCCTCCCGACATACATCTGAATCAATTCAATTGCATCAAACCAGCATCTTGCCCTCCTTTTCGACCATGGCTACCCCTACATTGTCCTCCCCTACGCCAATGGAAACAAAAATTCAAGACGAACTTCGAGGCACAGACTATGAAGCCTCGTCACTGAGACTACTCACAGGTGGCAACACAAATTTTATATATCACCTTCAACTGCGGAAGCCTCTGCCAGATGGGACCACCGACGTGGTGGTCAAGCACGGCGAGGGATTTGTCGCCCTAACGCCTGACTGGAAAATAGGCACATTTAGATGCGTACGTCTTTTTAAAAGATGACAAGCGTAAAATCTCATACTGATGCATTCTTTTTTTTTTTTTTTACAGCAAATCGAGGAGGAGAGTCTACGTCTCGTCGCCCAGCTCCCCCCCTTGGTCACACCTGCCTGCCAGGTTCGAACGCCAACCATGTTCTACTTCAACCCAGAGACCAACACCCAAATCCAAGAGTACTTACCACATGCAATGAATCTCAAGGATTATGCCCGTAAAAATTTGGAGAGCCCTTCATCCGAGGCCGTCAAACCACAGTGTCTAGATCTTGGGCGTAGCCTCGGCCAGTGGCTTCGCAGCCTTCACAACTGGAGCTCCCAGCCAGGCAATACTGAGATTCGCGAGCTGGCAGCCAAGAACAAGGACCTGCAAAAACTCAAAAAGGTTTACAACTATGATGGCATGCTTCGAATGGTGGCAAGGTACCCGTCTCTTTTGCTGGAATGCAAGGATGAACTGCAGAAAATCGTAGACATGGCCACGGCTGAGATTCAGGACGACACCAACCTGCAAGTTATTCATGGTGATTTCTGGACCGGAAAGTAAGTCATACCCTCGGCAAGCGTTTCCGCAGAAGCCGGGAGCTGACTTGCTTCATCACAGTATATTGCTGTCCAACGCACCAATCGACAATGGCAATCAAATTCAGCTGAGAATTGTGGATTGGGAAATGACCCAACTTGGGGTTCGTCCCGAGGACTCGGGACAGCTTATTGCCGAGTTGTGGGAGCTCAAGCTGTACAAGGATATTGATGCAGGCCTATGGATAATCGAGGGCTTTGTACAAGGCTATGGAAAAGTTGATAATGACTTTATGTTCCGTGCCCTGATTCATGTAGGCGCGCATCTAATAAGTATCGGATCTGATACTCCAGGATGGGGCACGCCAGAGCAGGCCGAGGCAGTCGCAAAGGCTGGGAGGGATGTTTTGCTCAAGGCATGGCACAAAGACCTAAAGGGCTTTAGTGGCCATGATCTTGAGTGTATATTCAAATAGCCTTGCGATTCTACCAATCTAGGCGTTGAGCTGAAAGTTCTAGCTAGTTGTTCAAGTAGCCAAGTTAGCCATCTGCCCAATTGTCGATCGCCACCCTGGTCCACCTTCCCCGCGCCGGACTAATACTAATCAGCCTCGGTAATCAGCCCCTGCGACTCTGGCTTATAGCCGAAATGGGAAACAGCTATTAATTCAGGGCAGGCAAGATAATCCACCTACCGAGAACATGCAGATGAACATGCAGATGTGTTTCTTGTGCTCTTCTACGCCGAGACATTGTTTATGATGGCACCAAACTTGGATAAAGTGCCGGCGCCAGCAAGCGCTGAAGCCGGCTTCATATTCTCATTGCCCCAGCCAGAGAATCCATTTCTTGAAGACACCTATTTCCAGAGGGCTCTCGCCTGTTAGTTTCCCACTCCAATAAGTGATGAGCCTAACAAATCAACTAAAAAATCTTAGTCTATTTGCCAAAAGCTATTCTTTCACAAGTCACTCCCGCATTTATCAAGTTTGCAGAGGATACCATCTCCCCGCAAATCAAGGAATGGAGTCTCAACGCCGAGCGACAGCAGCCCTTCGTGGAGAAGCACACAGTCTGGGGAGCCCGCCATGATGTCGATAGGCTCGTTACTAGTGAAGGCTGGCGGTCACTCCGCAAATGGGGCGCCGAGGAAGGGTAATGCTTTTCTTTTAGCCTGGTAATACGTATTGACTAACATGGACATAGGACAGTTGCCATTGGTTATGAGGAACAATACGGTAAATACAAGAGGATTGTTCAGCACGCCAAGTTCGTCTCTTACATATTGTGGAGAGTGTCAGTGCAAGCTTCTAACCATTGTTTCGCAGAAATTATTTTTTCGGCCCCGTCTCAGCACTTACTGGGTGTCCCTTGTCAATGACCGATGGTACAGCTCGGCTTCTTCGTGAGATGCTTCCTGGACTGCCCGCCTGCCATCCTTTCCACGAAACATACAATCGTCTGACTGCACGCACCGACAGCTGGACCTCGGGTCAGTGGATGACGGAGCGCCCCGGCGGTAGTGATGTTCACAACACGGAAACCTGGGCCCGTTACGAACCACTCCCAAACAAGACCGGCCAGCACGGCCAGCTAGATGAGGGAGACTACGTCGTGTCCGGTTTCAAGTTCTTTTCATCCGCGACAGATGCCAACGTGACGATGCTCCTGGCCAAGACGGAAAGCGGCAAACTAAGTGCGTTCCTGGCGCCGCTGACCAAGACCGAGGTCGCCGCAGACGGCACTACCAAGGTCGTCACAAACGGCGTGAGAATCCACCGCCTCAAAAATAAATTCGGCACAAAGCAGCTCCCGACCGCTGAGCTCGAGCTCAAGGATATGCGCGCCCATCTAGTCGGGCCGCTCGATCGCGGGGTCGCAACCATTTCGCATCTGCTCAATGTCACCCGTGCCTGGGCGTTTATGGGCTCGCTGTCGGGAATGCGCCGCGGGCTGTCAATTGCCAAGCGGTTTGCATCAAACCGGACAGTTTTTGGGTATCCTCTGTGGGCGCTACCTTTGCACCTGCGAACATTGGCTGATGTTGAAGTACGTGTTCGTGGATTTGTGCAACTCTCGCTCTTTACTGTCTCGCTGATGAGCTACACGGAAAACGGGTACCCGGAGCCTGGCTCTCTTCAAGTGCCGCTCCCTCTCCCTGGCGAGGAAGCTACCGTCGTTCTGAGAGCCCTCACGGCTGCTTCCAAAGCTGTTGTGAGCAAGAATGCAGTCATTACAATGCAGGAGTTGATGGAAGCACTTGGCGGCGTCGGCTATATGGATGATCCAGACGAACCAGAGAATATCGCACGCGCGCTGCGGGATATCTCCGTAAATGCCATCTGGGAGGGCACGACAAATGTGCTTAGCAGCGAGTTTGTGCGCCATGTTCTGAACCGGAACCATCTTGAGCATCTCCACGCTTGGCTATCGCGCGCTATTGGCGGTATCCGTAGCAAGGACTACCGTGAGACCTTGCAGGCTGCCTGGCAAAATCTTCACAGCCGCCTGCAACAGAACAAAGACTACATCTTTGATGTCTTGTCCATCGGTCGCAGCGTCATGTTTAGCTTCTCTTGGATTGTCGTTGGCGTTTTGCTTGCCTGGGATGCCCAGCGAGACAATGACGAGCTCGCAGACGAAGTCGCCAGGCGTTCCATTCTTAACGGCGAGGGGGGTTTGCGGGAGTGGATGCTGCCTGATGTCGGTAACCCAACGGCCAAGGCGAGGTTTGACGAGGGCAAGGAGCGTGCCAAATGGGATTGTCGCCTGGTATGGGGCAAGGAACTGCCAGATTTTGCCCCATTCGGCCAAAGAATCCCCATGGGTTCCAAGATGTGAATGCGTGGCAATTGAAATGCAAAGACCTTGTATACATTGAACAATAAAAATATTCTTGACGCTATATTAAAATACAATACATGATGCTTGAACTATTGATTTTGAATAGACTGCTCCCCCGACGCTCATCTAGCGTGAGTATATGGGCTAGAATCCAGCTCATATCTGGGCTGTTCCCCTTGCTGCCAATCTGGATGCGGCGTGTATGGAGAGGGTATGCCACCCGACTGACTTTGTTGGTAGCCAGGACTGCTCAGGTCGCTCGGTGACGTGGCTTCGTGTATTTGAGTCTGCTGTCCGCCTGGAAGCTCTGCATGCGGCTGCAAGTGCTGGGGATGAGGCGACGCCGCCACTTCTGATACCGTTGGCGCGGCATATGCGGACTTGCCATCGATTTCCGAGGCAGGCGATTTCGATGCCAATTCCGGGCGATCAATCGGCGGCGTCAGTGGAATGGTGTCGTTTTCTTCGGCCGCGGCGGCTTTGGACTTGCGGTTGCGACGGCGGACGCATAGTGCGATAAAGGCAATGGCAGCAATAACAACAAGAGCGCCAAGCACCGCAATGGCAATAATGGCACCTCGGCCGAGACCTCCGCCGCCACCTGATTTGGATGAATCGCTTCCTCCGTCTCCAGCAGCGCCGGTTTTCTTTGGTGCGCCGCTGCCGGATGACGAGCCGCCGGTAGACGCCGGAATTGTCGTCCCTTTTGTCTGGGATATGGATTCGCTGACTGTGGCAACAACCTTTTTCTGCGCAGCCTGGCAGTAGTAGTCGAGAACGTCGGCGGCAGATGAGACATCGGCGAGCGCCGTGTTGGAGCAGTAGTATTTGACGCTACCGGTGAGGCTCGAGGATGCCTTGCCCAGGACGCCGGCCTTGAGGCAGACGCATGAAGCGAGGGCCTGGGGTCCTGATGCACACAGATAACTAGATTGCTACATCGAAAATGTTTTAGTATTTCCACCTCCATTCTCGTCCGTCAAGTAGCATTTTCATACCTGCATGACTGCTTCAACGACACCGCTTTGGGCGCATGGGCGCAACGATTTGTACTGGGGCAGCGCAGTAATGTAGTAGGACACTAAATTGGCATCTGTGTGAGATATACTTTCTTTTTTTTTCATCGTTGGAAGAGTCTTATGGAAACGTACTATCGCCAGGAGGCCCTGGTAAAGGGCCGAATGAAGTAGTGCCTTGGTTCATAGCACAGAACTGTGTGTAGAAACTGGAGGCAAGCGTCACATCGTCACCGTTGGAGCATGACTGGCGGACTGCTGCACCCAGGCTCGAGTTGATTTCGTTGACAATGACTGTTTTGGAGCAAACACATTGTGCCCACAGATTGTCCGCAGTTGGACAGCCATCATACGCCTAAGGAAATTTTGAAATTAGCACAGCTGTTCGCCGCGATCCCCTGCGCACCATGTTTTCTTACAGCATTGACAGCCGCCGACAGACCAGACTGTACACATGGCGGAAGTGAGGAAATAGCCGCGACGTCGCTCATAACACCCGGGATGATATTTGTCGTCGGCGTTGAAAAAGTAATCGTCTTCTGAGGGTGGCAGTACTTGTCAATCAAGCTCGAAGCCGAGGCCTGGTCCTGGGCGGCGTCGCTGCCGCAGCGCGACGAGATGGCGCTGACGATGGAGACGGTCATCTTGTTGAGCTCGTTGGAGTTTGTGCAGATGCATGACTGCAGCTTGGTCGGCTCGGAGCCGCACGCCGTCGAGTCCTGTTCCCAAAGGTACGCGTTGGAGACGGCACTGGTGACGCAGGGTGCCTTGTTCGCTGTCAGTTTCACGCGTGTACTGAGTGTTGTGCTTTGGTTCCATAGTTTTTGCTATTTGCTTACAAGTTGACTAAATATTCCTAATTCCGTTATAAAAGGCACATCGGCATTGACGCGGAGCACGTTGGCGACGACCAGTGCCGCGCTGTATATTCTACCAGAGCCCATGTTGAAACTGGTCACGTCGCGTGTAAACCGAGCAACGAAGAATGTGTGAAAGTTTTTGGAAAACGCCACATGCAGCCATGAGGCAGCCGTCAACTTTTTATTTATTCATTCTCACACAAACCCCCATCCGTCCCGCACAAGTGCTTGGCGTAGCCGATTCAAGAATTGCTAGGAATTTTAGGGGGCCAAGCTCAGCTCTTGACGGAATCACCACTCAGCGGACCCATCCGCGGCGCACCAACCCATTCAGCCCATGGGAGTTGTCAAATTAGCCTAAAGGTGGCTGATACGCGAGCTGAAGCCAGGGCTGGAGGCCGCAGGCACGGTATCTCTTAAAAGAACATAATTCAGGTGTTACCGGGCCAAAGATTTATGAATATTTTAATGTCTATTCCCATTTAACCCTTCTTCCATCTCCTTTGCATGTCGTTTGGTCCTTGAACCTGTGTCGTGGGATCGACACTTGGCGACAAGGGTCTTGTTGCGAGGCACACCCGGACGGCTCGTTTGGGAATATTCGCGAGGCACCATCCCACTTGGAACTAGCCAGCATTAATTAGCCTGGCGGCCTAGTGCAACGCTAAGGGACCTGGGCGTCCTGGAGTTGTGCGGTATTAACAAGGTGCCTTCCTGTACCTGCCATAGTTGACGTGCCACTGCACAGCTGAGGGGTTGCTTGGTTCGCATAAGAGACAGGCACCACTGCACCAGAGGTTTCTGGGCGTGGGGCTCGTGTCAAGGGCGAAATTAAGGTATTTGTGCAGAAGATCCATGCGAGATCCTCTCCAAAATGCTGGGGGCCAGTTTTAGCGGGCAGCAACGTTGAATGCCTCCCATCTTATATCGGAAACACCAGATGAGCAAGATTGATCTGGAAATGGGCCACCTGTGCCCGTATTTCTCTGTTGATAAAATCGCTAGCTCCTTGTGCTATCAAACTCGCTAAAAAGTCGTCGGTGCTGTCATCTTTCTTTCATATGCCATGCAGTTATTTGTCGCAAAAATGAGTATTATTCGACGAAATGGTGGATTCATCGACAACAAGCCCCAAAACACACGATAATAGTCTCTGGGGGGTCTTTGGTTAGCTTTCAGTTTCTTTCCGTCCTTTGGCCGCTTTATTCGTTATTAGTAGAACCGACATACCTTGACCTCGGTTCTGCGTGTTGCCTAGCGTAACGGTTTCGAACCGCCGATCTGGATGGAACAACCGACGCAGCGACCCTTTCAGCCCTGGCGCAGAATATCTATCGGCGACTCTAATGTCATGATATGATGGTGGTGGGCATTCTTTCTTTTCATACGGTGGGGGGTCCGTTTCGCCCATGTAGTGTGTGTTGGAGACTTGGTCGGCCATGTTTGCCTGCGCCGATTTTACGGCCCGGCGCTTGCGATGTGTATATGCTTGGAGATGCTGTCAACCAACTTGGACAAGTCAAATATACTCTCAAGTGAAGTAGATGGGTGATTAAAGAGAAGAATCGCAGACCAAACATTCACATGAGAAATGGAAATGGATATGGAAATTGGGCTTTGTGCACGCGGACGTGCTTATAGGTCCTGACTCGGACGAGTTCGGAGACTTTGTGGCTTAAAGTTAATAACTCGTTGTCCTAGTATGTGGCAGCCACTACTTCGCCGAGCACCTTGGCTCGCATTGACCTTATCTAAGGATCTACTCAGTCGGGTTTTGGCCGAGCGCTGCTGGTCATGCCCATTTACGGTACTGGTCTAGCATATAAATAGAGTTAAAAAAAAAATTACATTACGTATACTTCGCCGGGTGGAAGTGATGGATCGCAGACTACGGAAGGATTTGTGCTTATACTCTCTCTGGCAACTGTCCCTTCAAGCAACAGCGTCATGCACATGTGGTGGTAGGGTAAAGGTCTCGGCCAAACCACCAAAATAAAAGGCATTTAGCCGGGCCATGGCGAGTCGCAGAATGGGAAACGCCTTGCTCTGATGACGAAGCGTCTGGCGCCAACTCTCCAGCATCCATTTCGCGCGGGGCACATTTTCTGCTGTTGGCGCTTGCACAAGCAGCACGGTGAGAAAGTTGGAAATAACGGCAAAGCCTATGCGTGACCCTGTTTTGTGCCGAATTAGCATACTCTTGTTTTATAAATGTCTCTGAGCAAACGGGGATGAGAAATGAAAACGTACAAGAGTACCAAAATTCATCAAAATGCCGTGATGTAAGCCTCGCGGTAAAGGTCGCCACTGTGCCGCCATAATTTTGCGCCGCTTGGTATAGTTCTTTGATTGTGGCGCTGCTTGTCTCGCCGTGTGCCAGGACATCATCTTCGAGATGAAGCTCAATTTCTGGCAGCTCTGAAAAGTCCCAGCTCAGCTCCTCAAAGAAGAATCCACCGGCCTCTGGGGGCTCCTCCTCGACGTCAATAATCTTGGGCGGCGGTGAGGAGCGCACCGTCGGGCGCAGCAGGGCACGCCAAACATAGGTTACAGCGGTCAAGTATGCGAAATATATAGTCATTGGGTAGATGGTTGCTGTCTGGTCCATGCTATTGTCAGAGGGTTCGGCGGCACTGATGGAGGCGCGCCAGTCGTTGAGACAGTCAAAGAGTGGTTTGGCTGTGGATATGGATTGTGCGAGATCCACGGCTAGCCTCTGACAAGCTCTCAATGAACTGTTCCCATTTGTTAGCATGAATTTCTTGTGAGCGTGGACGTAAATGTAAAGAGGAGCGCAGCTTACTATAAATGCTCCTGCACATCAGCGACAATGACGGTCAGCCGCGCCATGTCACGAAAGGGCATAAAGAGTCTCCATCCCATGGAATCGGTGTCGTCAAAGTACGAAGACGCGGCCTTTACTTCGAAATCTCCATCCTGCAGCTCGGATACATCCCATTCCACGCCGCGTATATAAGGCGGCCGTCCCATCAACAGACTCTGCCATTTTTCTTCAATAAAAAGTGCCCACCAGAGACGCTTCCGCAGGCGCTTATCGGCCGTGGGAATACCAAACATGTGGCACTCAAACTGGAGGCCCAGGCTATGCGCCATGCCTACGGTGCTTCCGATAAAGGACCAGAGAAAGGCGGAGCTGGAAAGGTCAATGCCACTGCTATTCGCGGTACTGTTCTCGGAAGTCGCCTGGCCGCTGTCCTTGTGCAGGAACAATATGGCAGCCTGTACGGTGGAGAGGCTAGGACGATGTATTTCTGCTTGGATGAGTGAGTGCACCATGGTCCAAAGCTGCTGGAGAGGCGGGATTTCAAATGCGTTGACGACGGCCAATAGCTCGTCATTGAGAGCAAAGGGCATGGCGAGTCCGTACATGGCAGCCAAGACTGGGACGGGAACAGCCTCGAGGGCAGCGTCTGCATTGTGCAATGCAGGGGAGGTGGTGTTGCCGGTAAACGCAATATCCAAGTAAGAAGTCGGCACTATGGGTAACGTTGGGTATACATGTTTCCGGAATCTGTCGGGGCGTCTATGGTTAGTTGTTTTTTTTTTCTCTTCTCGGCAATGTGTCAAGGGCTCATCTCATTTGGCTTACAGTTTTATGAGCCGAACACCATAAGACGGCAGCACCAGCTGATTCAGCTGCAACCTCGCATCATGTCCAATGCTATTGTATAATGGCATAAGAGGATGGTTTAGATACTTGTTGTCGCTCACAATAAAGTGGACGGGGATTAAATCCGACGTGGGACAGCCACCGGCGTTTCGAAAGTACATTTTATGGACGGAGCGCAGGCCGAGCTGGTCAAAGTGACAGTGTCGCAATAACCAGGGGTCTGATTCCGAAGAGGCGCCGAGCAGCAGTATGGAGTGACCATCAATGTTATCCATAGTCTGGCTTAGTTGGGTAGAGACTCTGCTGGTAGTATGATATGATGAGGACGACGGCGTGTTGAGTGCCGTGGCTCCCGGACCGCCAGTCGTCGTCACGCCAATGTTGTCAGGGGCCGGTGCCATGGCAGCATGACGGGTGCCATTGTTGTAATCTATTGGGGTGGATGTTTCCAGTGCATCGTTTGCGCTTGTGTCTGCTGCCGACTGCATATGCGACAGGGTCGACACATCGGGGTCATTGGGCAGCACGATGCCAAGACTGCCATCGCCGACACCACTGCTGTCAACCGAGCCATCATGCAGAGCGGCAGTGGGCGCTGTTCTTCGGCGAGGCATGCCGATAAATGTACAGGGGATGTTATTTCGGGCACAGCGCTGGCAGGGCGATTGGCCACTGCCGCCGGTCACTTGGCATTTGAGCTTTCGCTCCCGGCATTGATCGCAGGGCTTCTGGCGCTTGTGGCATCGATATTGACGGGTCGACATGCCCATTCTAGCAGGCGAAGACATGGGTAGATACTTTGTCTATGGCCTTGATGAATTATTTTCATTAACGAACAATTTTAATAAAAAAATAAAAAAATAAAAAAAAAAAAGGTTGGCCAATTTGGGCTTCAATTGGTAGCAAGTAGTACGTTGCAAGCGGCTTGGCTGCCTACGGCGAAACAGTGACTTGGGGCGTTTGTGCAATACGCACCGCAGTTGATGAATCCCGTAATGATGAGATGAAGCGAGGAGGAAATGTAAAGACTGGCCGTGTCAGACTCGGTAAAATTTTTCAATTGTGTGATTCGAAAAGGACGATGAATGAAGCTGCTTCGTTTGAATTCGCCGAAATGTGTGCTGTTGGTATCAAGTCCAGACACTATAGACAAGGTGACTGCGGGAAATGCTGTCGGCGAAATTGGCTGCCTGGACCCACGTTGGAGAAGAGCGGCGAAATCGGCGCAGTACTTGGAAGCCGGTTTTACTTCATCACCGTGGCATAATCAATTGCATGGCAAATGGCAAATGGCAAGTGGCAAGTGGATTGAAAAAAAGAAAAACAATCAATGGGCATGGTATTTGGGGTATAACTAAAAGATATCCTTTCCTCTTCCTACTCCACAGAACCTGTCAGGCAAAAACTACTGCCCTGCTGAACCTTGTCAATGGCTACAGCCATCAATCCCATCATCCTTTTTTATCCCCGAGTTCAATTTCCTCCATTCAACAAATGAAATAACACTGATAACACAAAAAAAAGGACAGAAAGTAATAAAAGACGGGCCAGGGTCTTGCAACTTCTCGGTCACTGCAACTCCCCTTGGCGCCTTGGAGCGACTTGCATGCTCCGTCATGCTTCTCCTCACTCACTCTCTCTTTCTGTCTGCTGTTGCCCTTTTCGACGGGCTACACAGCCTGGCAATATGGATCAAGTCTTGTGTGAAATAAACCATGTCGGCCATTTGACACCTTGATGCATATCCAGATCAAACGCAGCTCCTGTGACAATTACCACCCAGCTCCGTTCAGGTCCATATCCCATATCCCACAAAAGATAAACCGGAACGCACGCAATTCTAAATCGGCAAAAAAAAAAATTGCATCAAAAAAAGTAACAAGCCAAACTCGCACTGACCACAGATTAACAATGATGCCGCCTCGTTGGAGGGAGGGCGACAACAGTCGTTGAAAAGGCAGACTGGAGCCGCCCATCTCGTGCAGGAATGAATACCAAGTTGCAGAATTGCTCAAAGTTGTGGGGTTTTGAACATCTGGGATCGGTCGAATAGCGACATTGTCGCCGAGAATAAATTAATTAGGAGAGAAGAAAACGAAGCAAAGTGCGCCAAACTTGTTGCGGCAAGAAAAAACACGAGGCGAGTCCCAGAGTGGCGGGAGCAGCGCGGTGAAAGATTGTAGGGGTACAGGTCAATCATCGGCCTTTGGTACTGGCAAAGAGGTCGGGAAAGTGTTCCTTGGCATATTGTTCGCAGGCTTTTGCAGGCTTGCCAACCTTTTGACCAATAACCTTCCACTTGTTGTTTTCGTAGTCTTTGATTGCGTTCAAGAGTGCCTGGCTTTCGTCTTCTGCAAACTCGGCATAATGCATATCCTGTACAAGTGTTGTTAGTGAGTAAAAAATTGTGACCGACATGGCATCAAAGGGCAAGAGCAGACAAACCTTGTACCAATGCTTCTTGACGGAACCTTCGGTTCTCGTAGGAAACGTCTTGGCAATCTCGGCCCAACTATTGCCAGCGTCACGCATTTGCTTGAGGCGCAATTCTTCCTGGGGCGTCCAGGGCGTGTTTGTTCTGCTCTTCTTGGCGGGGGGTTGTGAAGGCGTGGCGGTGCCATCTTCGACGGGAGCCGGCGCGACTGGAGGGGCTGCGGATTGAGCAGTCGCGGGCGTCGGGGCCGAGGCCAGACCGGGGGCGACGGCAGGGACAGCGACTGGGGTAGCAGGCGAGGGCGCCGCGCCGGGGGCGGGTCGTTTGTTGCGCTGGCGACTGGGCTGGGGTGTGGGAGTCGGGGTTTGCTGCTGGGATGAGGGCCCCGACGGTGGTTGTTGCTGCTGGGGAGGGACGTTCATGGGCGGCTGGACGGGCGTAGGATGCTGCGAGTGTGGTGGCATGCCGGGCTGAGTAGGGTAGGGAAAGTCGATGCGCTCGTTGCGCCTAGCCGCCATGTCGGTTGGCGGGTAGGGATTGTTGCTATCGAAGGATGTTGGATTAGCGTTTTATGTTGACCGGTTTTGGGAGAGCAAGGCGCAATATAACAGTGACTGCAAGACAGAGAGAGACAAAGGGAAAAGGGGATACGGAAAAGTAAAAGAGGCAAGACGTGGTATATCACTGTGTATGTAGTGGTCGCAAAACGTATCAGGTTGGTGGGAGTTGACTGCTAGCAGCAATGACATTGTACAAGTGACGCGCCAAGTGATGGGCAAGATATATCAAGAAAGGGTGCAGGATGCCGGCCGGGGCAATCGCAACGCAGCGCAGCGCAGGCAGGTAGCGTAGCGTTTGACATCAGGCCAGGCATGGATCTGTCGGGGGTCATGGCCGTTGGGGAGCGAGCGGGCCGTCATACAGAAAGCTCCTGAGAGCTGGTACAGGAATTGGGCAACAGCCAGCCAGACAGGCCGACGGCCAGGCAAGGCCATGTTGACAATGCCTGCATACGTCGCATAGGACGCATGTTTTTCGGAGGAAAACGAGGCTGGCAGCTGCCGGTCAGGGGGGGGAGATGGGCAGTACGGAGGTACAGACGGGGAGAGAAAGAGGGACAAGGGAGATGAAGGGGAGGGGAGAAAGAGGAAGCTGGGGAGGACGAGGGAACAAGGACACAAGAGTACAAGAGTACGACAAGACGGCAAGGGCAGTAAGAAAATGACAAGAGGACAGACAGGGGCAACTTACTGCATGACATTGGGCTGGTGGGTAGAGTTTGAGTAGACATACTCGGGCACGGGGCCGACTTGCCACTGCTCCATGATGTCGGGGCGGGCGGACTGGAGAGGAGAAGAAGAATGGTTAGTAGGGAGCAATCAAAGAAAGGCACGCAAGACGCGGTGGAATCTGAAATGAAAGCTGCGCTGCAAAGCAAAGCAATGCGGTGCAAACGCGCTGTGTACGTCGTGATGGCTTGGCGAGTGGTGGGGGAGTTGTAGCAGATAGACAGGATGATTGTACACGAGGCGACACTAGGGGAGGTGTTGGTACTGCGCGCGACCACACGTTTCGTCTTTTTTTCCTCGTTATTTTTTCTGCTCGTCTTGTCGGTTTGCTGCATGTAGAGAATCTTGTTTCTGCAATGCGATGCGACCAAGGAATTGGTAGAGATGAGTGCGCGCGCGGTCGCAGTCTCTGTCGCGGTCGCTGTCGCTATTACAATCGGGCGCAAACAGATGACGATGACGACGGTGGTAGTATCAAGGCGGGCTTCGGCAGCGCAAGGATGCAGTAGGTTGAGCAGGTTGAGCAGGCTGAGCAGGTTGAGCCGCGTCTTGTTCTTTTTCGGCGTAGTCGTACAGGCTCAAAAGAGAAAAGGTGACGACATGACGGATGCGGATCACGGTTGCCGGGCGTCGTTTTCCTTTTCTTGTATTTGCGTGGCGCGGGGAAGAGCTTCTCTTGGTTTGCTGCTCGGGGGGCGCAATGGTTCCTGGCGTCGATCGGGTTGCGGGTTTGTGCATTTTTTAATGAAGACGTGGGGCGGCGGCGCGCGCGACATGAAGAGACGAAGCAAGGGGGTTTGGTTTTTTTTTTCGGTGGCCACGCGCAGAAAAGAGGCAAAACGGCGCAGATGCTTGTTTGTCGTCTCCAAGGGGGGGGGAGTCGCTCCAAGGAAAAGGAAAAGAGTGTAATAAAAATATGGCAAGGAAGCGCAAAACTTACATTAGATTGGGGATAGATGGAGGAGATGAAAACAGAGAGTGGCCTGCAATGGAGAAGCAGCGAGACCAGGGTAAAAGAAAAGAAACCGAGTGGCCCGTATGGACTGAAGAGCAAGAGCCAGGCAATGAGAGAGAATGGCGACGCAAGGCCGAAGAGACTGGGAGGCGATGCGCGACTGGACGACTGGACGAGCGGTGGCTGGGGATTGGCGAGCTCTGGGTGGGAGCTGGGAGCTCTAGAGGCAAATGATGCGCTGAGCTTCAAGACGGACTGGGGAACGCTTTTCTTGACGCCACACTCGGTTCACTGTGTTTGCAACGGTGGCGCAGCAAGAAGAAAAAAAAGAAGAAAGAGAAAAGAAGAAGAACTCTGTGAATTGTTAGTCTTTGCAAGTTTCTCTTTCAACTATGCTCTGTGGTTTGGTGTGTCATGGTAGCGTCGTCACTCTCTTCTCTCTAGTGTGGCTGTGACTCTTGCTTCCCAAATAACAAAAGTGGCTGGGGGCACTCGCCCACTGCCACCAGCCAAACACGACCATGACACGAACATGACCCAAGAGGGGGAGGGAGAAGAAGGGGGAGGCGAATCAGATCATGTCGAGGGAGCGCCCAAGAAGCACAAGAAGAAATCATGAAAAGCTACCATCGGCAAGAAAAATCACACACGTACCTGATGACTGATGCGGATGAATAGTTGGACAAGAAACAATATACCACAATGGGCGTTTGTTTGAATCGCCCTCGTCGTCGTCTCCTTGTCTGTCGCTGTCGCGATGCAGTCACTCACTGATCAGTGGGACCCCGGGGGAGCAAAAGCCGGCAGTAGAGCCTGTAGGGACCAGGTGAAGGGTGTGTGGCACTGAGAGCAGCACTCAAAGTACCAGAGACAGCAGGTTGCGATGGTGGAGGAGTAAAAGTACCTCGAGCACAAGTCACTCGCACGAGGCCTTGGGGTTAGTCTCGACAGGCAGCTGGAGCCAGAGCAGGTCACTCGACTTTGGCCGAGTAAACAGTTGGTAGAGTTTGCAGGGAGAAATGTAGGGAGGTTGGGGACTGGCCAAGTACACATACAACCTTGTGCCTGCAGTGGGGCCACCGGGTGGCTGGGGTCAGTCTGCACTGTACACGCACACTGTAAGCTCTCTGCTTTGTATGCTGCATCTACACAGTGCCGCCCTTGAGCGCCATTCTGCATCAACCATCAACCCAATGCACCCCGCGCTCAGACCACTTCAGCCCACAATGGAGCAGCAAGTCCGTATCTGGTACTTGTGGCTTTCCACTGCCGGCTCTTCTTGCCCATTCAAAACCCATTGAAAAAAAGATATAAATAAAATAAATAAAATAAAATGCAATGGAGATAATAAACAGACCTTCTTTAATCCCTAGAGAGTATTCCGTATACTCCGTACTCCGTAGAGTAAACGCTCTCCCTGTTCTCATCCAGTTCCCTCCCCCAGACAAGACATTCCCACTCAAAAGGCGCATGTGCCAGTGGTTGTAGAGTCCGACCGCCACGGCTGGCAACCCGCGCGCCAGTCGCAATGGCAATTCTAAAAGAAAATAAATAAAAAATAAAAAATAAAAAAGGGACGGATCATTTGTTTCTTTTCCATTCGTAGCCGCCCTACTTTCATCCCAAACTCTATCCTACCCGGTATCGATACTGTCCGTACCAATACCTCCATCGCGTCGGCCTGATCCGCGCTACCGAGCCTGCCAGGGTACGTACCTACCTACCTGCCTGCCTGCAACAAGTGTACGCATGTACAATACATGCTGCCCAGACTAGCGCCCCGTCTCCGGTACCTCCCCGGCACTCGTCCTCCTCCATCACTCTCCCTGCATCCAACCATCTGCCATGTATCCGATACAACCTCCATGTCCCATCCTGTACATCCTGTACGCACCCTGTTCAGAAAAGAACATGATGCCCGCCAACGCCAAACGAACAATCAATCGCCCGCCCCCACAGCTCTCAAGCGTCCGCTACTTGCTGACCGTGTACCTCGCTCTGGTCGGATGACTCCGAACTTGTATCCATCAGGCCGCAGCCTTTTTTTAGACTTTATACCGAGTATTATACCCAAGACATGTTCAATGACACCTTGTACAGACCAAACCCATCCAATGGCTTCAACCGTCGACGTTGCTCTTTGCCCATCCATCCATCCATCCATCCATCCCATGGCTTGACCCGTTGCCGCTGATGAAGACGCCATGCGCCTCGTCTTTGTCATAATAGCCATTGTATTTACTATTAGGCCCATATTTCCCCCCTAAAGGATTATTTCCTGCACACGCACAGTCCCCCAAGTAACACTGCCTCAGTGCAGGCGGGCCAGAAACAAGCTGCACTAGACTGTTGACACGTGAAGAAAAGAACGGCATGCATCACCGCTGCATCACCACTGCATCCAATTGTAGTTGACAGAAGGAGTCTTTGCAGCAAGAACTAATATAAATGCTCTCATGCTGTTATAATCACTCTACTTGCCTTTGGCAAGCTTGCGTTGGCTCTTTCGCTGAGCCGCAACGCTGCTGTAGGGTAGCCCAACACTCCTACCAACATTCCAACCCAAACATGATGCAAACAAACACAAGATGATTTCATACATTTCATCTCTACTTGCTTTCCCGTCTCTCTATTCCCAATTCCATCCATCCACATGAGCCAATCCCAAACATACTGCTCTCTGCTATTATACCGCCACTTGGACCGCGACATCCCCCAAACGCTGCTCAAACTGCTTGAAACGCCTCGACCCCTACTCTTCATGCCAAACGAACGCTCTTCACACGGCCCCCCAATCCTCCAGACCCTGCTCCATACACCGCACACCATCCTCACATCCCATTGGTCTCCCCAACCGTGCAAGGCTTGGGTGATTTCACGGGGCCATGATAAGAACAGACAATAAACCACTGGCTAATCCCCGATGCAAAGCCTCGATCGGAATGTCTCTGTCCCGGCCGCCAACTGACCCCGTGTTGCCTCGAGATCGTCTGGTCTCTCCAAGCTCCGCAAAACAAGCTCACCGCATCACCTGCTCATGCCCATGAAACTGCCTCCAACAAACTTGCCAGCCAATATCTCGGCACAACATGGTATACTAAACCATCCCGTCGGGGCTCACCACGGGACATGTTCAGACCGACTTGTCCCTAGACGAATAAGCGACAGACCATCTGAACAAGTTTCCCAATACACAAATCTTACCCGGGGTAACTATCCCAAAGGCCGGCCATCCCGACACGATCAACATCTTCAACACCCCCCCATAATGGGTGTTGCCTTGACAGAAGTAGTCGTCGATGGCCTTGAAACCGCAATTAAAATTGACGTCAGAATCCTATGCAAAGCAAGCCACGCAGATGGACCAGAAACCATACACCACCAAAACTGCTTGCTCAAAGTTTTAGCTGGTGGCTTTTAATTTTTTACGTTTTTGACAAGAGTCGAAACACATTGGCATGGAACAAATTAGATACTGCCGGAGCTGTCTGAGCCGGCGGGATTGATTTCCCATAAAGTTGCCGATAGTTGTTGGACTGTCGACTACCCACCAACAACTGATGGCGCCCAAGAAAGGCCTCGTCAAGTTGACCAAAAAATCATGCTGCCTCCAACCTTGCCAGATGCCCTGAGCAAACAATTAAAAGAAAAGTATATGAGACGCGTCAAATTAGTGTGCTGTGTCGCCTCTCTTTATCAAAACTCATCCGTTGATCACGTCGACGACAAATTTCTTACTCCAAACGTAACCATTCCTTGGAGTATCTGCTCGTGATGCCCACGCCTCTCAATTCAGCTACCAGCACTCTGTACTCTGTAAATAAAAAGTAAAAGCGCGCGCAATCAATCCATGCCGTACCCACCTATAACTGCTGTCGAAAATTATTAATTGACAACAAGGCGATGGTAATTTATAGTGCCTTAGTTCGGTTTCAACACACCATCCCTGTCGGTCCCCTTTGTGGCGCAGGGATACTTGAGTTTCATGCCAAAAAATAACAAGAAGCAAAAACAATGCAGCAGAAAATCGACCCAGAAAAATGGCCAGGGACCGAATTTTGACAGGTGAGATATAGATTGCAAAAGTTTCTATTTACAGTCCGCAACAAACTCCAGCACTTGTCTTTGCGTGGTCGACCGTACCAGTACCATGGCAATCGCCTTGCACAAATCCAACCAAAGAAGAAAGAATGAAGAAAGAAAAAAAAAAGATTAAAAACATCACTCAGTTCTCTCTTGTTTCCCTCATCATGATTACACTTTACACGAACAAATGAATCCACTCCACGAAACAGATCAGCCTCAACTGTATGCCCACATTTGTTCAAACCAAACAAACAGCCCCCAGCAACAGGGATCTTATGCTACAGGCACAGTATCGACTACCAACTCCCTGCGTGGGCGCCAGACCTCCAGCAGCAGAGACTGTCAAACCAGGCACGAACCCGCCTGGCTGGCTGCCCTGTCCGCTACTGGACCCAAGCTCCCCTGACGCCAACTACTGGTCCGCTACACAACCGACGCCGAAACGTTCAACTCTGGTGTCCTGTGGATCCTGGGGCAAGCAAACATCAACTAGTTACAAGCAATACTTTACTATTCGTTTTACTATTCGTTAGAGTTATTAGTAGATCAGATGCCAAGAAGCTCACGTCACAGTCTTGTTAACTTGCCAATCCAATGACAAAGGCGGCATGTCCCCAGGTGCAGTAGCACAACTGTAGGCGCCAGGTTTTTTTTTTTTTTAAATTGATAATTCCAACCAGCTTGCCAGAAAGAAAAGCATAGGCCTACAGCTAGTTACCATTGCAGCAAGACTAATCCATATCTGCTTACCTGACCGATATGGCGGACGCCAGTCCAAGCGGGCAGTAGCTGGCCTTAATAGAATGCCACAAAATAATAGCAGCAATTGGCCCGAGGTTCGACAATGTAGAAAACAAACAAGCCCTTGGCTTGTGGAAAAGTGAGATGGCCGCTGAATGCCGGCAGCGGGGCTGACGGTGAGCCCGACTTACCTTGCTTCGCCTGCCGTCCCTGGACAAGGCCGCATAATCGAAACGAGACTGGAATATGCCCACGCCGTTGCATTTTATGCAAAAGGAAAACCGCCTACGCAGGACACCGTCATCTCATAGCTGCCCTGCTCCAACAACTGCCAGATTCGTCCATTGTCGAAACTTTGCAACGCCCTCCAACCCAAAGACGGTCTGACCAGTGTGCCGTGTCAATTGTTACGAAACAAACACCGTCATCCGGCCATCTTTTATTCTCTCATCAACCGAACCGGACCAAACCTTGAGCCGTTCTGTCCAAGAAATGGAGCTTGGCACCGTCGCTAGCCCTGGGCTGGCCGGGACCAGGCCTGTAACAAGGCTAGATCTCATAGTTGACCAGGGGCTCCCCTTGATGCATGCAGGTACCAAGTTAGTTAGCTGGGCCGTGGCCCCTCCAAACATCAACACCCGCCAAGCTGTTTCTGCCTGCATCCATGGCATAATACGCCAAAATAGGATCCACGGGGGGCTCTGTTCTGTTATATCATTGTCTTGTGTCCCCCAACACTAGTTCAGCCTCTGCTGATGTTGTTTTCTTTCCTTTTGGATTCTTCATTCCCTTTTCGACCATCTCGAGGCGCTGTTGTAAAAGCATCTCTTGTGTCTGCCAAACAGTTGTGCCTTTTTTGCTTTCATCGTTGCGTATTACCTTTCCTTCCTTCAACCCTGCTTACGAGCGTACTTTCCTTTTACACTATTACATTCCTTTTATTCTTAATTTTTACCTTCTTTTTCCTGTCGACCAACTGGATTGGCCGCCGACCTTTCTTTTTAATTACAATACGCAACTTTTGAAACAACAGTCAACTGCATCCAACTAATATCGATACCTTCCTTTTTCACTGGCACACACACCTGATTGCTTGGTACCCTGCTAATCACGACAAATCAAACCTACACGGCTACAACAGCACTGTTTCCACTAAACCATCAATTAATTGAAAGCATCATTGGCCTGGCTGCCGATACATCAACATTATCCCCTACTTGAACTACTCGCTACAATCTTACGCCGATAGCCGTAATCGAGGTGACTCTGTCATTGGTGGACATGTCCCGAACACAAACTATTTCGCCTCATACCGTTGAGATGCAACAGACGCATGCAAGCAGGAATAAGAAGAATGCCATGACGGGTGGTGGCCGCGCATGGAGAGAGGACGAGGCAAGTTTAAAAATGGTTGTATAAAAGGCTGCTTTTGCTTTTGCTAACACACTTTGATAGGAGGCATACCTGCTCCGCACCCGGCTTCAGAAGATGCCGTATAAGCACATTGCCGCACATTTGAACAAGACCGAGCTTGCGTGTCGGCTGCACTATCACCAGCTTTCTCACGGAAGCAGTCGCCGCAAGCGCACCGCGTCGACGTCGTCTGGGTCCGACCAATCCCCAGTCATGACAGCATTGACTCCGAGTCCTCATCACGAGCGCATCGCCCGCTCCATCTCACCGCCAAGCCGACACGACGGACGCTTCACCATGACGCCGCCTCCCCAGCACAACGATGTTCACCTTCCCAGTATCGTGGCCAACGGCTGCTCGCCGCACATGGCACCAATCCTGCCCAAGCCCGCCTCCATGGGCTTCAACTCGCGCGCCAGCTCGCCGCTGGGCTATGCCACCTCCCTCTCCGAGCCGCATACCACCCAGCTCCCGCCCGTCTCCTTTCGCCGCGAGTCGTCGCTCCCCGTTGGCCCGTCGTCGCTTCGCCTGGATGGCGGCCTGCCGCTTCCCTCGTCATCCACCCACACGCCCGCCCACGTGGACCTCAACCGCCTGCAATCCGTCTACGCCGCCCACCGCGATAAGTTCTGGGACCTCGTCGCCACAGAGTATGGGTCTACGCTCGCCCCTGCCACGCTCGAAAAGGCATGGAGGACGGGTCGCTGCTGCAGCCCTGCCTATGGCCCCCTTGCCAGTCCCAAGGAAGACGAAACAATGAGCATGAGCCGAGCCATGGCGGCGTCACGAGACAAGACGAGAATATCTTCCCTCATTTCGACTGACTAGAAAGAAATGCAAATGGTAACGGGGGGGTGGGCATTATTGCAATTCTTGTGTGTTCGCGTTGTCATTTTCTTTTATCTTCTTCTTGCTTGCTTTGGGTGCGAAATAGTTCTTAATATGTACGGGGAGGCCTAGCTTGATTATAATGGGTTTTCTACTTTTTGACAGAGAGCGAGCGGGATTTTGTCATGCAAGGCGCCTTGGGAAAAACCTTTGTTCTGATTTTGATGAAACGGCTGAACGACTGAACACTGCCAAGACACAAATGGATCTTTCGACCTGTTTGTTTTTGGCTTGACCTTTGCATAAAATTGATTTACACTGGCGGTGGTGGCACTATTTTATTTATTCTTCCTTTTTTTCGCAAAAAGATGCATCTTTCTGTGTGTAAAACGTCAACGTTGGTGAACAAGGCTATCGGTAAGCAGCCTGTAACAGCTTCAAGACATGCCATTGGTGCATCCTGAACACAGGCGCGAGCGTCTCGACACAAATGTTTCGAGCATGGTGCGACGAGGCACACGCTGTTTCAGATGGTGTAGGAGACACGGTAGAGTTATACGACCCTTGCATAAACTTGTGACTTGGTCTGAAGAACACAAAGGATGGATCTGGCCAGTAAGAAAGGAATTGAGTAAAGGCTAATTGCTACATCACAACTGAAAGAAGTCAATTGCCACGTCGGACAGAAGACCGCAGCTCACAGGAAATGTGGCGTGCAGTAAGCCTCCTCATTGCCGAGCGATGCCGGCAGCGATGGCCCAGGGCGCCGCGGGGAACAAATTACAGCACGGCCTACAGCCTCGAAAGTAGCCACTCACGTCGCTGGCATACAAGCTGACAATCGTCATAGTGGATGGGCCGGGTGCCGGGCTAATGCAAACCGGCGTGGATAGGAACGCCCGCCGGAGCTTCTAAATGCGGGGAGCTGTCCATGATTCTCGCGGGGGAAGCTGCCCGCCTTTGCATTTATCTACCATCTTCATACGTAGCACGCAGGACTTGCTTCTTCTGTGTCATTTATAATTGGGATTTGTGCTATATACTTTCCCTTTTACTGAGTGGCTTCCAGTCTTGGTTCGGGCCAACCTCACCAGGACGCTACACACAAGTAATTAGAGACGACAGCAGCAAGCAACGATTGCTTACGCAAAAGAAGCTGATTTTGCCCTCAATTAGATAATCAAGTCCAAAAACCAAAGAGCCAAAAGCGTACCGAAGCAAACATGTCCAGCAATACAGCCCCGGTCGCCCCTGGCCCAGATCCCAAATCCTCACCCGACTTTATTCAATTCAAATGTCTCCCTCCAGGCGATGCCCTTAACCGCTGGTCGGCGACAGTCACGCGAGAGCATGACTTTCCTGGTGCGCAGGCCATGCTATATGGTGCGGGAGTACCGGATGACAAGACAATGAAGAATGCGCCACAGGTAGGCATCGCGACTGTCTGGTGGCAGGGCAATCCGTGCAAGTACGTATACAACCACACAAACGAAAGCCGGCGCAAGCCGAACCATCGCGTCGTCGCTAACAAGAGAGCATAGTACTCACTGTAAGCGAAGGGCTTGATTAAAGTCTGATGCATTTATTAAAGTCGTATTAGTGCTGGACTTTGGCCAGATTGTGAAGCGCGCGGTTGAAAAGGAAGGCATGCTCGGTTGGCAATTCAACACCATTGGCGTTTCCGACGCCATCACCATGGGCGGCGACGGTACGTGGCTTTGGTCCAGTTGAGATGGCTTTAACCCAAGATATTAACACCACATAGGCATGCGCTTCTCTCTCCAGTCTCGCGAAATCATTGCCGACTCCATCGAGTCCGTTACATGCGCGCAGCACCACGATGCCAACATCTCCATCCCCGGCTGCGACAAGAATATGCCGGGCGTCGTCATGGCGGCCGCACGACACAACCGACCCTTTATAATGATCTACGGTGGCACGATCCGCAAGGGCCACTCGACCCTTCTTGAAAAGGAAATTAACATCTCGACATGCTACGAGGCAGCAGGCGCCTACTCGTACGGCCGTCTGCACGCCGCCACAGACCCCGGCAAGCCCGGCCGCACGAGCAGCGACGTCTTGTCCGATCTCGAGCATCACGCCTGCCCCGGCGCCGGTGCCTGTGGCGGCATGTACACGGCCAACACCATGGCCACGGCGATTGAAGCCATGGGCCTCACGCTCCCCGGCTCGTCGTCGTACCCGGCGCTGTCCCCGGAAAAGTCGCGCGAGTGCGAGCGCGCCGCCGAGGTCATCAAGACGACCATGGCCAAGGACCTCCGCCCGCGGGACCTCATGACGCGCGCCGCCTTTGAGAACGCGCTGGTCCTGACCATGATCCTCGGCGGCTCGACCAACGGCGTGCTGCACTTCCTGGCCATGGCCAACACGGCGGGGGTCCCGCTGAGCCTCGACGACGTCCAGCGCGCCAGCGACCGCACCCCGTACCTCGCAGACCTGGCGCCGAGCGGCAAGTACTTCATGGAGGACCTCTACCAGGTGGGCGGCACCCCGTCGGTGCTCAAGATGCTCATCGCCAAAAACGTCATTGACGGCTCCATCATGACGGTGACGGGCCAGACGCTCGCCGCCAACGTCGCCGACTGGCCCGCGCTCGACCCGGGCCAGCAAATCATCCGCCCGCTCGACAACCCCATCAAGGCGAGCGGCCACATCCGCATCCTGCGCGGCAACTTTGCTCCGGGAGGCGCCGTCGCCAAAATCACCGGCAAGGAAGGGTTGCGCTTCACGGGCAAAGCCCGCGTGTACGACTGCGAGCGCGACCTCAACACGGCGCTGAGCAAGGGGGAGATCCGCCGCGAGGACGGCAACCTCGTCATCGTCGTGCGCTACGAGGGCCCCAAGGGAGGGCCCGGCATGCCGGAGCAGCTGCGGGCGTCGGCGGCCATCATGGGCGCGGGGCTGACCAACGTCGCGCTCGTGACCGACGGCCGGTACAGCGGCGCGTCGCACGGGTTCATTGTCGGGCACGTCGTCCCCGAGGCGGCCGTGGGCGGGCCCATTGCGCTGGTGCGCGACGGCGACGCCATGACCATTGACGCCGAGACGAACCGCATCGACGTGGACATTTCCGACGCCGAGATGGAGGCGCGCAAGGCCCAGTGGACGCCGCCCGAGCCGAGGGTCAAGAGAGGCACGCTGGCCAAGTATGCTCGCCTGGTCGGTGATGCGAGTCACGGTGCAGTGACGGACGGATGGTAGTTGGGGGTTAATAAAAGCGCAACCGTATTTAATTCGCAGGCTGTAAATGGAAACGAAATCCGTGAATCCGACTTATTATTGCAAAGCTAAACTTTCCATCATAAACGTGAGTACATGTACTCAACCATTGCTAAAAGTAGGATTTGCTACACCAATTCAATGTCATCATTTGCTCGCTATTATAGTGACAGTAGAAAGAGGGGGAAAGAGGGAGAAAGAAAAATCAAAAACACATAATGTAATGAATACAAAAGTACAATGTTTGCCGTGTATATGTAAGAAATGCAATGCCTTCCTGTGAGTGCCCCTTCTGGCCTCCAAATTAATCTCCCAGAGGCATGCCCTCTAGTTGGTCAAGCAGGCCGCGCCAATTGTCCGCCAACATCTCGGCGTACTTGACACGTTCGCCAGCCCAGTCCTGATTCCACCGGCTAATGTGGTACTGCGTAGTCTGGAAAGTGATGAGTTCGTTACGGATGCACTCCTTGACAAAGACGGAGCGGTTGTGCTGGTTGACAATGGATTCCTTGTCCTGTAGAAAAAAAAAACCGTTAGTAAGGAAAATCAGAAGCAAGGGGAAAAATGTTGTAGTCCAAAAGTACCTTGATAATATTCTCTGCAACCTTTTCAATCTCACCCGCCTTGACGGTGCCCTCGGGCTTTCCCCTCAAAGTGACCAACTTTGTTTCGTTGGTTTGGATGCGGCGCTCCAAGTAAGGGATATTGTCCTTGTCCAACCTGTCCCGTCGTTCAAACAATTCTCTCACGCTAACGAGGGCATCGCGTTGGCGTTTTAAATCTTCGAGTACGCCTTGGTCCCAGCCCTTGCTCTCGTCCTCGAGCAGCGATTGGCATGTCCGCAAGTGTCTGCTCATGGCGGTGAGGCCGTCGTTGAGCAGGGGGACCTCGTTGGTGTCGGTGGCATACGTATCGGCGGATGTCTCTGTCAGAGAGGTCAGCGACATGGCCACGCGAGCATGGTCCGCAGCCACGCCTTCGGTGCGCTTGACAAGACGATCCATGATGTTGCAAATGTTGATGTAGAGTTCGGCGGAGCGCACGACACCAGACCGCGTCTTGACAAAGAGCTCTTCGAGGGTGGGTGGCAAGGAGTCTTCCAGGCCCGGGGGCAGCGCCTTGTCGGAGAACTCGTCCTGGACGGAGATGGTGGCCTGTTTGCGCCAGACAGCTAGCTCTGTGGGAACAGTCAGGAACATGATGACGAGCTGCTCCAGGCTGAGAACCGGATGCCGGACAAGGGCATTGATGAAGCGGCTCAGCCCTCTGCGTCGCTTCTCAATGAAGCCGCCGTCGTTGGAGAGGTGATTGCCATTAACGGCGACTCGCTTGGGCGGGAGCAGAGGCAGGACGCGGAACGGGTAGCGCTTATGCAGGCAGTCGAGTAGCCAGACAAAGTCGCTGTACCGGCGGATAACCTTGCTTCCTCTTCTCTGGCTGGTGACTTCGTAGTTGTGGTGTTGGAACATGAAGAGACCCTCTTTGCCCGGCATGAGGGCGACGACGACATTCTCCTCGACGCCGGTTCCTGTGCGGCCCGTCGTACTACGAGCCGGATGCAGCTGCGGTGGCGCAGGCGGAGGGACCGGTGCGTCGGACGTGCGGCCAGCAGAACCATCATTGCCGAACGGGTTGGCGGCAGGGGCGACGACAGAGGGTGTCTGGTGATCGCCGTAGAAGCCCGAGCCCCAAGCATCCGGGCCAGCAATGCCACTGTTGGGTCGAGGCCGCGAGGCCGTGTTGTCGTTGGTCGTAGGCGCCGAGTAGGGCTGGGGGGGTTCGACGGGCGGCGCCGTGGTTGGTGAGGTTCCAAAAGCCGAGTGACCGTTGGCAGCGGTGGAGCGGCCTAGGCCATTCTGCTTTGCATGGGCATGGCCCTTGTGCAGGTCGGGTGTGTTCCAGGGATCGTCTTCGGGGTCGTCCATGGCGGGACGGAGAAGGGTCTGGTGCTGGTCGGGAATCTTGGGAGCGTTGCTGAGGGCGGTGGCGGTAACGGGCGCCTGGGGAGGCTTCGCGGCGAGCTCGGTGATGGGTGGTAGGACGGGTTCGGCGGTCAAGCCGGCGAGCTTGGGTCGGGGGAGGTCTGGCGAAAATGGGACAGTATGATTAGCCTCGAGGTCCACAGAGGAGCTGGGGTCCAGTGGCCAGGGTACGACGATATGAGACAGACAGCAGCGAGCAGAGAGCAGACAGCGGACAGACAGACAGACAGACATTGAGACCACAAGGGTGGCAGAACAATACAAAAGACGCATATTGAAAGGGCCAACAAGACACATCAAGACTTACTTGTTCGGCGCTCGTCCACGGCATCAAGACTTATGACATCGCCTTCCTGGGCCAGGCCCACAAGGGCCAACAGCACGTTGAACTCGCCGCGCCCAAGCTTCATGTCCGAAGTATGGCCGTCGGGCGCAAGCAACGACATGATTCTGGCCTGGGCATCGGCATCAACTCGAGCCGTGGCAAAGACATGGGCGATGCCGGCCGTCGTGATGCGGCCAGACTCGTCACCGTCGGCACGCACTACGGCGTCAAATGTCTCTACGTAGGTCTCGGGGACGTCGGCCGTGGGTAGCAGTTTGCGGATCAGCTCGGCGCGGCTCTGTTGTTTGCGCGGCGTGGGCATGTCCCATGGGGAGTCGGCGCCATTGCCTTCGTTTGTCGAGGGATGGTCGTCGGCGAAGAGACCGCCGCCGCGGCTCGGTGATGCGTGGGCGTGGGCGTGAGCGTCGTCGTCATCGAAGAGGCCGCCGCCAGCTCCCCGCCCAGTGCGCGACTTGGTCGGCGTCGAGGGAGCCCTTTCCTCTGTTGGTGAGGTTCCAAAGAGGGACATGACGGCAAACAATGGGAAGAATCAATATCTCCCGGTCTATTTGTCCGTCGTTCTCTATACTGGATGGATGTCCCGGTCGCGTCAATGGATTGGATACGGAGGATGCTGGGTTAGTCGGTGGCTGGGGATTCGTCGCCACACCCTTGGCTGGAGACAAGACTGGCGAACTAACGGCTGCACCGGTGGGCCAGCACACGCCGAAAAAAAAAAAAAAAAAGAAACNNAAAAAAAAAAAAAAAAAGAAACCGCGGCTCTTGCGGGTTATCTGGGAAAAGAAATGCTTGATTGAGCGGCAATGAAGATAAAAAGGCAACGCCAGGGAAAAAGATGCCGTCCAATGCTGTCGGTGATGGTGTCGCATCCGGCCGCTTCAGCAGGTTGGGTGTTTGAGGCCGGAAAAGCGGGGCCAGTCAAGCAGCAGCAGCAGCGGCAGCAGCATATAAAAAGGTAGGAAGCAAAGAATAACATGGCTTTCATTATTCCTAATGATGACGATTAACCCGATTATGATGATTGAATACAACAAGTCTGGTAAAAAGACAACACCTTGTCAGTGGCTGGAACGAGTGCCCTCACCTATTTCCTTCCACAGCACGTCTTGTAGATGTGGTAGGCCAAGTCAATGCTGGCAATGCTGGCAATTCTGATTAAATGACAATAAAATCAGCTCTAGTCGGTATTATGTCTCCATGGCAGGGGAAGGGATACAATTCCAATTTCGCCACAGGCTAAGCTCCGTAAATGTAAATATACTGTCTGTCGGTGCCAATTCGGCCTCGCCTAATGACCCGTCACTTACTTTACTGGCTGGATGGATATGTCTTCTCTGACGCCAGAGCGTTGCACGAGTCGAGACTCACTTTACATAGAATGCATGCATGCTGCTTGACGAATGCCCAGCCGGACATCAGGGGTTCACTAGCGACTTGCGCCGGTTTCTAGTTTGGATACTTCCGCGCAAGCTCTGCATGGCTTACTTTCTCTTAATCATACATGTAAGCTGTACGAAGTGGTGGTTGTTCATGTGTAGCAAGATACGCCGATGCGATTTGGCCATGGCCAACTTCTCATGCAATACTCAAGACGCATAGGGAGCTTCCTGCTTCAATAACTATTATGAAAAGAGAGTTGCTTCTTCTACATAATTATTCTTCTTAATCCAATTTATTATCTGAATTTTACAAGAATATGTTCAACGCAGATCAGCCTGTTTAGTGCATTGGTGTTCGGTTAATCTGTTTTAATACCTGAATTTGCAAGACTGTCTTTAAAATAGAAAACGCAGATCTGCCCAATTCGTGCATTGGTGTTCGGTTACGCTATTAGTGCTTATTACAGCCACCAACCAACCTGTTATCGACCTGCTCATGACTCTGTAACCACAACCACCAGGGTCAAGCAAAGGGTTCGGGCAAAGGCAGTAAATAAATCTATTTTTACACATGCGCCTCATTTTAGCATATAAATTGAAAGTATATAATGAATAGGTACCGAGTACTACGACGCAAAACGCGTGCTCGGCTGTCAAATACAGGGTAGCCACAGAATCGCCAATGGCATAAACGCCGCATAAACTTCCCCATCACAAGCGGTCAATGGATCAAGAATAGTTGGTTGTCATGATTAGGCTGGCGCTTCTTGAGCCCAGTTTTTGTTTCATCCTTTTACCTTTAGCCATCGACTTGGACTTTGGTGCAACCGCTGGTTACCGCCAATGATTTAGACAGAAAGAGATGCAGACATTGACAGCCTTCCACATTGGGCAGGACTTTTTTTTCCAACCATGGATTTGAAACGTCCATATATTTCTTAAAAATACTAACAAAATAAAGAAATAGGAAAGGGGGGGAATATGAACCAAGATATGGGGCGCCTTTCTTTGCCAGATTTGACCTCTGCGGTAGAGTACCCCGGTCTTCCGAACTCACTACCGAGTAAAGCTGCACGCTTTAAATGCAACGGCAGGGATTTATAAGCCAGGACGTCGATCAGTAAGACGATCAGAGGATCAGAGCCAGCATTAAGCCCCATTGACACCTTCCTCATACAGGGCAGCATTTACGGTCAAGTAGGGTGATCCATGCATGCAGTATGTATGTCCATGCCGGCACATGATGCTGTGGTCTGCCTCTACTTAGCCGTCTCTGAAAGCCTTTCAATTTTGGAACAAGGTTGATTCTGACTTGCATCCTCTAGTGACCCCGTGGGCACGTCAACGGGACCGGGGTGGTCATCTTTTAAATACAGACCACCCCGGTCCAGCTGCTGAATTTGAAGATAAAAGCCAACTGTCCGGCTCTCCGCCAATGCACTGGTAGCTCAGGTCAGAAAGCAAGTTTAATCTGCACTGTGGCTATTTCAAACCGATAAGACCCAAAAATGCAATCCAAATTCATGCGGAAACTTGCCTTTGCCGGCATTGCTGGATCCCTTGCCAGCGCTGGCCCTTGCGACATCTACGCATCGGGCGGTACACCATGCGTCGCGGCGCACAGCACCACCCGCGCCCTCTATGATCACTATTTGGGATCCCTCTATCAAATCAAACGTGGATCTGACCAAGTAACGGCAGATGTTGGCCCGGTGTCCGCTGGCCGTGTGGCGAATTCTGCCAGCCAGGACGAGTTCTGCAAGGGCACCACGTGTGTCATTACCATCATCTACGACCAGTCTGGTCACGGCAACCATCTCACACAAGCACCTCCCGGTGGCGCAGCACGTGGCCCCGACCATGATGGTTACGACTATCTAGCAAGCGCAATTGGCGCGCCCGTCACCCTCAATGGCCAAAAGGCATATGGCGTCTTTATTTCTCCCTTCACCGGCTACCGCAATGACCAAAGGAAGCAGAACGGAGAGACAAGTGGCTGGCGGAAGAAAGGAAGGAGTGGCGATCATGGACTTGGCACTGCAGGGAATGGAACTGGTGATGGCGAACGCATCAGGTGTGACAAAAAAGGCATTGCAGGGCGATACTCTATTTTCACGACATTGTGACTAGCTCGGCTGGTCAAGGAGTCAGGTGTCGGTGCAGGGCGCTCGTATTGTCGCAAGAGAAAATGGAGATTCTTAGTTTTCCAATTTCTGTTTCGTAGTGAGATGTTGATGAAGGACTCTGCATTGTAACCAGGCTAGAAAAGATTATGTGAGGACAGCCTTTAAAGAGGAAAGAAGATGGGGGCTGGCTTAACACTAACTAACGCTGTACCGTTAACTAATAGTTACTGACAAGGTTCATTGAGCTGATTTACTAGATACAGTGTTTATCCCAATCAACTGGTAGACTATTAAATAATGTTTGAGCAAAGATTTTAAGACAAAGTATGTAATGAAGTAATTTAGGCAGCCCTTCCAGCCCTTCCAGCCCTGATAGTTCCTGACTCAATTGTTGCAAAATGTGCCACAAGATATCGGCCATGATGACATTTCTAGGTTAGCACGCTATCGAATACTGCTGTGGCTTTAGATGGGAGAACCCCGATCAGCACGGCAAGTTCCTTTCAGAACCTCCTTGATAGTCTTCTTTTCTATACTAGCATTGGACTCGCGGAACATGACAGTTGACTTCTGCATCTTCTCGTAACTATTGATGGACTTCTGGCATATCGATAGCAATTCATCATATCACACTGGGTCGCTCCAGCATAAATTTTCTTTATTGCTGGGAAATGATTGCCCCTTGACCCTTGAGTGGACACACAGCTATCATGTGTCATAGCTGCCCTAAGGTGCATTGCCATACTGTAGAATAGATGGTCTCGCGCGATTTGGGCGAAAATGGTGCGCATCGTCCTATTCTCGAAAGCAAATGACCCCTTTTCCAAGACACGTGCTAACTAACTGAGCAGCTAGTGAGTGAGTGGAGAGGCCTGGTGCGAGATGCATGTGGCTGTTTCGGTTGACAGTACCCGACCAGTCGGGTTCTAGCGCGCCAGCCCCTCAACTCTCCCCTTGCGAAATCTTTTCTTGCGAGACTGTCAGGGGGAAGCTCCTAGATCTGTCGATAAAACAAACCTTGGCATGCTACGATCGTAGATTTGGTTGCTGGATTGGGCCGCTAAAAACAGAGAACCTACAGCTAGAAAGTGAAAGCAAGGCATTTGACAAACCTACTTCTCGTAACTCACCGTAATGCATACTCATTAATTTTTATTAGCTAGTTATAGTAGACCCTTTTATTAAAACTCAACGACATGGAACCGCAGTGGCCCCAGGGGAAATTGGACTACGGTGCCAGATCCTCTTGTGCAGCCTGGCGCCAGGATTCTCTCTCCCTCCTTTACTTCTGCTCATTAAACATTGTGTGTAAAAAACTTGAGAAGAAGCTTAATTCTTTAGGCACTACTCTAATACGAGTTTGCAGTAGATTGCCATGTTTGAGTATCTTTCAAAGGAACTTGAGCAACTAAGCAACGTACAAGGTATTAACAGTCGCCGGCAATTCAATATCCATATCAAAACTCCGTCTATTACTCCATTACTCCATTGCTCCTTTACTCCCTCGACCCTTTCTTACTTGCTGGGAAGAGGACCAGCTTGGGGAACGTATCCACCGCCAGGCTGGTACGAGCTAGGGGGTGGTGGAACGTTGCCATTTTGCTGGTTGCCATAGTAGCCTTCGTTGGGATTAAAACTGGCGCCAGTATTGGGGAACTGCTGTTCATTGGGATAGGTGGGAGGTGGTTGCGAATAGTTTGGGTTGTAGGGTTGTTGGAGGTTATTCATCGCACGACGACGACGTTGCCGACGGGCAAAGATACTGTAGCAGGCTCAGTTAGTCAACCGATAGAGACCAAGAAGCCTTTAACTGAAAGCAATTTTTGAAACATCTTACCCGCAGACGGAGAGAAGAATGACAATTAAAGCGACGCCACCAGCAAGCACCCAACGACCCCAGACGTACCAGCTACTGAGGTGACAGTAGCCGTCACCGGCGTCATAAGTGTAACCACTGGGACATAGGTCGTAACGCACGTTGAGCACTTTGGTGTTTTCCATTATGAAATGAGCCGCTGTTCAGACGATAAAAGAAGCTCAATTGAGGAGGACTGAGCTCAACTGACAGAAACGGGCTCTCCTTCAAATATATAACTAATTACTATGTGATAAGGCTCGTTAGAAAACTAACCAACTAGTCAAAATTGCACGCTACTGGCGCCCCGCCGTTGCATGTATTGCCAACAACGGATTGATATCGTGAGTGCTGCATGGCGTTTATTAGTGGACCGTCAAAAGTGCCAAACGGACGAAATAGGTTCGACGAGCCGCTGCCCATGCATTAGCTCGTCAGCGTTAAATTAGGTCTGAATCTTTACACGGAAAAGTCCTCACTGCTGATGTTCCCAACCTGTTATGACTCAGGCCGGATTTCCACCTACCGATTTAGGCAGCTAACAACTTCAGCTCGCGATGCCTGCTGGATGTATTTCTCGAGACGCTGTGCTAATGTAAAAATGTGGCGTTCAACTCCTCTTGAGGTGAAGCTATGCGTTGGAAAGCTATATTTTGCTGTGTTTATGACTTGAAAAGGTAGGTAATTATGAGGTTATGAACAATATTTCGCTAATTGAGCGGCTGCTACTACTGTTAAGTAATGCTAAACGCGGTGCAAGTTGGTAATTCTTTTGTCGAAAATTTATCCATTTTAAAAACACAACAACTGGGGTTATGAGCATATAACCAGGCAAGGCCATTTAACTAGGGGACCGAACACCAAGTCTTTCGACAAAGGTATTTTATCATTTAGACTGATCGTGTGGAAATCAGATTTAAATGCCATATCAATTAGAGAATAAATAGCGCCAGCGACCCTGTAATTCGGCTTGCATACTAAGATTGCCAAGCCTTGTTGAATGTGAGATGACATCCAGCTGGGTTTAGTCCGGGTACTTCTGTAGCTCTCCGCTACATGGTTAGCCGCTAGCACCGACAATGGTGCCACAACGGCAAAGTGACATGCAACTGTCCCTGGCGATGGATATCCCTCTGATTGAAACGACGTTTGAAATCACCATCGCCCAGCTTGTCAACTAGAATCCCAATCTGAAGGCTCATTGTACTAACCTGCTTCTTGGAGAGGCATATTGCGTTGTCGGACTAGAGAAAAACCTGAAGCCGTTTCTGGTTTATTGGTACGATGTCCTCTAGGTCTCAATAAATGGGAAGCCATGCCCGCTCATTCTACTCTGCCAGGATGATATGCAAGGTGCCCCATCTGTGACCTCTACCGATTCAAGTAATAGTTTAGTATAAATAATTTTTCTACACCTTTATTCCGAGTTAGAAAGAGACATGTATCACGTATCACTCGGCCACCAATATTTACCCCGGACTGTATGACACGGGCAAGAGGAATCAACCACGACGAGGCTTCAAAAACGGCGAGTAGCGAGTGCTTAATTTCCATGTAAATGGTCGCGCAAGTTCTTCCTTCCATAAACTGACAGCGAGTGATGTGGTGCTTATCTAGTCTTCGGGGCGGTGGGCGTTAGTATGTGAGCCCAACACTCTTCGCGTGTCCAAGAGAGGTAATGAGGAGCCAACGACAACAGGTGAGCGTGTGAGAGTTTGAGAGTATGGAATACTATAAAGCCAGCACCGTATTCACGGAAAAATATAGCGCAATTGGCATATCCTGGCAAGACATTTGGGCCGAACAAGGCCGGCACCTGCGGTTTGGGTGCGAGCTAGCTGCTACGGCTAAGTGCTGATGGCAGTATATATAATCTCCTATGCCCTACCTGATATATGTGTTTAATAGATGCCGTATTTTTTGCAATGTAAAATAACTGGATGGAAGATTACGGTAGCTCGCGCAGGGTAACATTAGTGGGCAAGCCTTTTCCCGCCATTGGTAGTCTTTGTTAGCGTCGCAGGTTAGTAGCGAGAAGCTGCATCATTAGTATGTCACTATGACGCGAAGAAGGGAGGGGAAAAATGAACAAAGCCAAGCTAGCCGTACCCCGTTCTCAACATTCAATAGAATAAACTACAAATTAGGTTGATATTTAGTAAATTTGAAAGACAAAACACGCTCCTGCGTGTGAATAGACTTACAAATAACCATTAACTATAGCCACTGCCGCTGCTCGTTCTTCCCGATTAAGCGTTGGATGTCCTGTTGTAGATCGCCGTTGCTTAGCCATCCAAGCCATCAATTTAGTCGTGATGTAATGCCGCAGATCATCTCGACAAGTGTACAAAAAGAAGTGACGTCCAGTCACCCCATCCATACGTCTATTCATGTCTCAGTTCTTTCTGCAAACCTCGACCAAAGAAAAAAAAACCGGTGAAAAATTACAATGGCACCGTTCCTGCCACTGGCGCCTTCCAGTTGGACTGCAACACCGACTGACGACTTGAAACCCATTGGCGTTAGACAAGATTCCACGACGGTAGTCACGGTCACTGCAACAAGCATACCAAGCAGCAGCAGCAACACAGTTGTGCTATCAGGCGGCGCAATTGCGGGCATCGTCATTGGAACCATTGTGGGCACTGTGCTGCTTCTCTGGATAATACGGTCATGCTTCTATTTAGGAAGACCGACTCTTGCACCAACCGTTGAGCCCTGGTACGGACGTGAAACAGAGACAAAGCGTCATTCATACCGTCACCATCGACGTCCTCGCAGTCGACGGCGCTCACGATCGTCAAGCGTTACACTTCCATCGCCGGTTGTAGTGCGCCAAGAAACACGAAGGTCAAGGCGCAAGTCGGGTGGCAGCCGACGCGCCTACAGCTCTTATTGAGAGTATGGGAGACTGCTGATCGCTAGGAGACTGGCTAACGAGAATAGCCAATCTGGAGGTGGGAAACTTATTGCACCATTACTTTTCCAAAGGAGAAGTGAGGTGGACAAATGTCTGCCGACTTTGACGGCCCTTCATCGAGATGATGGGCAAATTTGAGTACATATATGTGAGAGCGCACTGATTGGATACCATCTTTGTATGTATTTTGAGGTTTTCAGAAGGGATAATAGCAATTATGAACAGCGCAAATTATCATGCCATATCTTCATTTAGCAACGAGAAGTGTACATCAATCCTCGTTACGAAGCCAACTGAAGGTATCCAAAAGATCAAAACTAAAGTCTGGTTGCGCCAAGTAGCCAAATCCTTGTGCCTCTGTGTCAATACCATCCCCAATAAGCCCAGTGTCCAAATCCAAATGCTGGTCCAAAACCCGTTGAATAATATCTTTACAGTTTGTTGACAGATCAGAGGGCCTAACCCACTCAAAAACAACGTTGAGCAAACTCAGCTGTTGTATTATGGTAGACCGCGTCAGTTGAGGATCTTTCGGACGTTTAGCTGTGAAAGTTGGCTGTAACAGCTCTTTACAGAGTATACCGCTTCCAGGGGCCGCATATGCTAAAAACTGTTGAACAAAAAGTTAGAAGATGGTCGTCTCAGTAACGAAGAGAGTATGCTTTGCTATACGTACCCACCACTCAAAGTGACTATCATACGGCGTTGAGAACTGGTCTTTATGAATCCAGAAATGGAGTGTTATCTTGACCATTGTCAGACTTGTGGTAAGGAGTTGCCCGTCATCGTCGCATCCATATCGTATCAGCAGCCGCTGTATAAGAAAGATGTTGTGCAGATGTTCCAGATACACGAAAGCCCGGAGATAATGACTCTCAAAATCTACGGTTGAAGATGCCAACTGCTGTGGATCGTAATATAAACCTGATGGAAATGCTGTTGGCAGCAAAACTTGGCGCGACAACAGGTCCCTTCGAGTTTAATTAGCATGCTGTGCACCCATTGTACTGCCCGACCTTTTGTTTTGGGCAACAGAGCAAACGCACAGGGGACAAGACTTACAGCAGGTATTCGCGAGAGGGTTCCGTAGAATTATTGTGTGCAACCTCAATGATTTCGTCTCTGATAAGCGCAATGAGATACCTTGCTCTCAAAACGGTTACTGGAAATATGAAGCCCCCTGTGTTCCATCCCTGCGGGTCTAGCGAGTCAAGTGCCTTTGATATGGTTTTCTCATCACCCATCAGTTCTTCGTCTCGAATATCAAGCGGCATAGGTGTTGAGACGAAGCGCCGGCCGATTAAAGGTGGTCGTCCCGTAAATGTGGCATCAAGTTTGTCACAGACAAATATAGTTGCGAATATGCGCATTATGAATTCCGAGGAAAGCGATGGGGTATAGGATGGCTGGATGCCAATTGCATGTGCTCGGAGAAATATCATCATTGTAACGCATTGTCCGTGCGAGGCAAAGGTAGACATTGCTTTTTCCTGTCGTTAGTTCAACGCAAGGCGCAAAATACGGTAGCCTGATAATACTCACTGCCATCACCATCAAGAACGGAATCCATGATTGTTCTGTACCAGCATAGATGTAAAAGTAAGTTGTGCGGTTCACCACAGAACTTTGCCAGCTGAATACAGTAATCAAGACAGGTTCGAGCCACGTCGCCAGTGACTCCATCAGTCCATTTGATTAAGGGTTTAGAGAAATAGTCGACCGGATCGGTTATTCGTTCCAAGTATGGCCAGATAAGCCCAAGTGACTCCCATCGAAGATTAGCACCACAAAACTGGTGTAGCCATTTCCGAGCATTCAGCTCGTGGTCCTGGAATGGCTTTTTTGTGGCCGTGAAGATGCGTTCGGCAATGTGCTCCAGACCCTGTTGTTTAGAGCCGTTCTTGAATGGGCGCATTAGATTTTGTAGAGACTGGAATATATCTTGGACTGCCAAATGCACCCATCCATAGGTGCATTGCTGGCCAGCCCGCTCTCCAACTTGACTGTCAATTAGGTTGAAGACTGTTTTCAGAACGAATAGACTCTTCTCGCGCACCACGGTTGGTAGTTGGCTAAACCGTACTGAGCTGCTCTCTTGGCTATTATTTCCGTCATTTTGAGGCGATTGCTCCGCGACTGGGAACAAAAGATTTGTTCTAATCTCTTCCAGGGCGGCGTTGTGGCTATAGAACCCAGAGGCACTGGAGCGTGGCGGCAGGCAATTAAATTCTACCGATGTACTACCATCATCTTTTGTCAAGACTTCTGTATCATTTGCGCCCGTGCCAGATGATCCTGGCCGTGACACGGCGATCGGTGAGGATGTGGTCTTTAACAATGGAGCGCGTCCTCCTGAACTTGATGCGGTGTAGGTGCAACTGTTGTCTGTACCTCTACTGCGTGCACATCTACCGCAGACGGGTTGTTTGTGGTCGCAAGCAAGCTTGCGGAGCCTACAGGGATCGCAGGCAGCTGTCCGGCCATTTGGCCGTCGCGGTGGCGGAGGTGTTTGAGCCGTCGTCTGTTTTGAGGCTGTAGCTCTCAAGGCGCGGTCATGCATTGTTATGCGCGAGCCGTGCCGAGTCCCGTTCATGGATGCTATTTAGTATAGTTGGTCTGCCAATTTTGCAATGAGTCGAGCCGTTTTTCTTCTCTGTCAATAGGCTCACTGTAGCTCTCAAGTTAGTTAGGCGTCTGTGCATCATTTCTCGCGGCCGCGGTACTGCTCACCAGTGTAGCTGCGCAGATATCCAAGCTATCCCGAGAAAAACTTTGCTTCAAATTCGTGAGCCTTTTTAAAAGTTTAGATTTGAGGAAAGAAAACAAATCTCGGTCGGTTTGGTGCAAGCTGCCAAGAGCCATTCCGTCCCCAGCACCGGGATCGGATTCGGATTCGGCTTCGATGGGTCTGGCTCTAGCGTTCACCGAACCAATTCAAGTGACACTAACCTAAATTGGCTAAACGGCTAGTTCTAGGGTTGGGGTTAGCTAGACGCCAGTGTAGCTGCTCGGTATCTGCAGGCACCCTCGCAAGCATCATCCGACATCGAGCAGAGGGACTTAAAGTAATATATGGAGGATCCTCCATTGCTTAAGTTGCAAATTGAAATCACTCCTGATTTGGTATATCCTTGAAATTGTACGGACTGGTTGCCTTTTTAAGTCGCACGGCACGTGAAGGTCGGCAGTGGGAGAGAGAAATCGTCTAAAAATGAGGCCGTGGTTGGCCCGAGAAATGTTGAGTCTACATGAGAACATATGATATTTAATTAGGACATACTGCCATTGTCAGATACATGACTTGTACCTCTCTGAGTAAATGCGAATCTTGTTCCTCTGAGGCTAGCAAAACCATTTATTGGAGTCCAACGCATCTAGTGTAGTCTCTTATTTCTCTACCAGAAGCCTTGCAAATGCAGGAAACGAGGTGATCGGATTGCACATGCAGTGGTATCCTGCAAAATCCCTGATTACCAGTGTTTTTAAAGGCAAAGACGTACTAATTCCAGCACCATAATCTTTTCCATCCGGCCAGAGCATTGAAGGAGAATAATGGCAGCCATCGCAGGACCAGAATGGTCTTCAGTCCACTCGGGTTTTTGTGCTGCTGCCAGTGCCATCATTAACGCCCAGAGATTCGGCAGCTGCCATCTGGTTAGACGGAGCTTGATTGCGAACGACCAGCCGTTGCTTGAAACAGTCTTTTTTCATGATTTCCATTTCCTCTCCTTTGGGGTTACTCACTTGGTTCACAATGCATTTCTTTAGGGGCGAAAAAATTGAAGCAATCGGTTGCTGGGTGTATGGCGAGGCTACCAGTGCACGCACAGCCCCAGTCTCAAGATCAGTATGAGACTCTCGGCATTCCGACAGAAGCATAGCCTCTGTAGCCTTCAATATTTCCTCCTGAAACCCCCTTCGCTCCCACGAACTCCATTTTGTGGCATTGTCACAAACACTGGCAAGCACAGTTGGCAGTCTCCGGTTGCGGCTCAGGCGCTGCTCATTACAGATCAACGATGTGTCTCGAAAGTGGTGACAATAGTATGTACTGGCGAACTGGTCAAAGTTCTCAAACCCCATGGTTTTCATGTACGCTAAAATGGAGCTGACGCGCTCGTCAATATCAACATCTGCCTCGCCGCTGGCTGGACGCTCTGCCATGTCGCATGATGTCGGTGTCGTAGCGCTCACATCTCCAGTTACATAAGTGCTCGATCGACTCCCTATATATCCAGTTGGTGTTGAATCTACTGTCCAAGTCATCTCCTGCATAGGGGTGCCAAGTTTGTTGGAATCCCAAGAGTTGAACTCGGCAGGCAAGTAGGGTTCGAGCGGATCGCCGTTGGTGAACTCGGTAGAATCATGCTCAGTAGTAAGCCGCTTGGGAAATGGAACTTCGACTGCTGCTTCATTAGCTAGAACTAGAACACACAGGAATCGACTACCAACTGTCCGCTATGCCGGTTTCGGGCTGTGATGATTCACTCTCCTGCGGGTTATCCTCGGGCAACAGAGAGAAGCACTGTTCTGTGCCATGAATCTTTTCTGGCAGCAGAGAGACAAGCGAGCTGGAGAAGTCACCCGAAGACTGTGGTACATGCCCTGCAGCCTCACTACCTGACGATGAGCTGTCGTCCACCAGCGGAGATGCAGTCGCAGATTGAAATTGTAATGTGTTTCGGCTTTCTAGAGGTGATTCTGTGCCCGGATTATTGTTATCGTGGTGATCGGCTCGTCTTGATCCAAGTCTTTGCTCGCAGTGCTCGAGTTTAGCTTGAAGGTCCGCCACTCGACTCTTCATACGTTGACCTATGGCTTGTTAAAGATAGTCTCAATGCATCAATTGCAGTCAATTACGGTATGTTCTTTGGGCAACACGATTTTGGATGCGCTTCTTTATTATTCGGTCTTTGACGGTCGTCCAGTCATCCCGACCGCTTATTTCGCTAATATGCGGTAGGGAATATGGCAATTCGCCGCTATTACGAGCTGTTGGCAATTCCTCATTCATAACTGCACATATACAAACATCCGCTTAGGTAAAAAAAAAAAAAGAAGACTGAAGCTGTCCTGTGCATTTAAAAATGGTACTCGATCCAAGTGGCGCCGTTTCAGTGGACGATGCTCAATTACGTCACAAGCTCTCCATTGCCTGCCAGCATAGTTTGACCCTGCATTAACGCCACGAAGCCTTTGAAATCTTCTAGAAACAACCCGATCAGTGGGGTTACATCGAGGCCGGGTAATTTTGCAAACCTCCCGCTTCTCCACAGTCATATGCTCTTCGCCAGTACAGTGCAGTACTAGCTGGTTTGTAGGGTTAGAAATACACGCATCTGTCTCCAGCAGCAGGATCTACGACAAAGTCACTAATTATCGCTGTTGTTTTGAGTTGACTTGAATGTGTTAATTATTAACGATGGGCCCTTTGCGGCGAAATGGGTGTAGCGCGGGTGGTGCCCGGCATAGTTTATTAGTGGCACTACCGGCGAATGATGATGATTCTTCTGCGCTGGTGAAAGCCAGTAAGAAAAAACATATCTATATATACAGATGCTAAGACTTATTACACTGAGGCATAGCAACCTGGCGTTAGGCGAATATTGTGAATATGTTCATCGAGAGCTAGCGCTCCTTTCTAATAATTAACTCCGACACGGCATCCATCCGTACCAGACTCGACTTTAAGGCTACCATGAGAGCCAAAGTACTCGAGGTCAAATCGGTGAAATCCAAAACCATCCGAAACGAATTATCCGGAATGTTGCAACGTGAAATATGCAACCAATTGACAAAAATGGCAATTGACAGCAGGCATACGTATAAATTAGGCAAGATGGACGGCAAGGATGACGCCACCGCGTCTTCATCGGAGCAGGCATGTTAGCCACCAAATGCACCAATATAAAAGAACAGGCTGTTTGTTTTTAAAGGGGTAAAACTTTCATCCCTCTCGTGGAGCTCAGGGTATTTCAAGCTATTACCTCGTCGCTCAATTGATAAGTCAACTCGTGGCTTGTCCTAGCTTGCGCCTGCACTTACTCTAAAGGATGTCATCGCTCGGTTGGCTCGGGAAGGGAAGGAGGCGACTCATGCCATTGCTACGTTGGCAAAGCATTACCACGACCACCACTGCTCCCGTTAAACAGCCCATACATACAATGCCGAAATTAAGAGACAGTGCAATTGGATCTCCACGGACCATGGCCACGATCCGCAGATCGCGTTCTGATTCTTCTCCCGAATCTGGACTATCTGGGAGGAATGAACCTGGCTTGCATCATATTCAACGCAGTCGGTACACCCCAAGCTTCTACGAAACAATTTCTAAAATTTTGCGCATTCGAGAGCAATACATACAGGAAGGCATGGTTTTTGTCAAGGCAAAACAAATGATACCAATATTGCTTGGCCTCGGAGCCAGCCATGAGGATGTGGCTAAGCTTGCTTCAGTCAGCGACGATTTGAAGAGCGATCCCACCCTGCCCTTCCGGAAGACCCAGAACTCGCGCTTCTGCTTAGATTTTGATACCTCATCTATTCGTCGACTGGAGCGACAGCTCTTTACGCTATACGAGGACGAAGATTTCAAGCGCCATGACTCTGGCAAGGCTCGACTCTTTGATGAGGTTCAAAACGATCTCCAGTTAAACACTGCCTTCCAAGCGCTACTCATTTTCAAGGGCATGATGATCAATGGCGTGGAAATTGCATTGCGCCGAAACCTTGATTATAATTTGAACCAGTGGGTCTGCACCTTGTTCAATATTCGGACGTGCACCACACCTAGCCTTCTTGGCGAACCAGCTCTAGAGGGTGTGCATTCTGATGGTGTTGATCATACCATGACCACTTTCCTCGGTGCCAGCAATATGACAGGTAACAGTGGAACGACATTCATCCACAGTATGGATGAAGTGACTGGCATTCAGCTTCATGAGACCTCACCTCTTAAGATTCTTGCGTGCGCCAGGCATAGTGAGCTGCTCGACACCATGTTGATAATCGATCACGAGCGTAAGCATAGTCTATCTGCCGTTCATGCTGAGGATAAACAGTCTGAGGCAACCCGAGATATCCTAGTCTTCTTTACGCGCAGGCCGTACCAAGATACGCACCCAGCAGCCTCCATGGACTCACTTACGCCTCACGCAACTTTACCAATGGAAGTTCCGTTGGTCGATTTGGGGCGACTTTAAACGATATCTAGAGATGGGTAGAACGAAATCAGTATTCGGCAGGTTTTGATTGAATTAGTTACAGAACTAGCTTGAAATTTGAAGAAGCACTCCCTCTAGCGTGAAAATGTTCATTAAATGTCCCGTATTAACTTGATGCGTTCTTTAGCGGGGAAAAAGAGACCCTATGACTTGAATTTCTGTTAAGGAAATAATCCATATTCAGGGCGAGCTTGAGATTTATAGTGTAGCATTCCCGATGTCATAGGAATTTGGTGAGTTTGGTGGGTAGCCTTGAGCTTGTCAGGACTTGGACCAGGTACAGCCCGAGCCAGATGAATGCAGGAAGAGATATCTGCGCCAAAATGAGCCGTATAGCTTTTCAGTGTAAGTAGGCAAAAAATAAACTCTCATAGAGTTCCGTAATACATTCCATTACCTATTGCACTACGAAAAGCCGTACGACTGAGTTAGCACACCAGAGATGATATGCCTGTAGGCAATCCACTAAAATTGCGCTGCCGAATGAGAGACTTGAGAAAAAGCAGGTAAGCCAGACCTGCTGGGATAGTCGCAGTAAAGATACAATTCAAGAAATAAATGGGAATGCATAGCATATTTCTCGGCGCATTTTACAAATACCACGGCCCTCAAATAGATACTAATGAGCTGCTGCTGCATGGGTGAGAGATGGAGACTCCTGCGCCCATCGTCGTTAAAAATTGACGAGGCGTTCCACCGTAAACGGCAATCAATAGCCAGTATTACGGAGAAGAATCCCTGTAGCCCGGTGAATTAAAATGCCTGGCAATTGCGGCTCATTCTATGCGTAGGATTGTATTAACTCCCCGAGGTTAGGAATTTTGGGCCTGCTCATGAGAGGATGCCCCAATTGTGCAAATCTGAGAGTATGAATGGTCTAAATTCCGCAAGGGGCTGAAACTAGCAACGATTTCAGTTAGCGCTCGGTAGATATCATGCTTCGGATGGTAAGCTGGATAGGTAACAGACGGCACTTATTATGAGCGGCAAACAGTTAGGCAGACAGTAATTTTCATAGATGGCAATGCGAAAGCCACTTCTGCTAGTGCGACAGTGAGTAATAATATCAGAGATAGTAATTAATCATTCTGTGGCGGAAATCCGACTTACGAGACGGCCAACCATAGGGCAACACAGGTGCCTGTGACACAACAGTGCATGAATCTGTACCATACTTTTTCATGATTTGCGGACACATCCTCGTCAGCATCTCGTCAGCGTCTCGACAGTAGTTGCATCTAAGGCCAAGAAAAACCCAAAAGAGTGATCAAAATGCCATTTGAAGTGGAAAATGCGTTGGCACTGGCGAATCCGAAGCCTAAATCCATTGCGCTAGTAGGTTCTAAACCTACTGCTACAATGTTATCCGAGATTCGCCTGCAGTGCAATCTTTCGGATGAGGCACTTGTTGAGGATATCTTTCCCTGCACCGATCTTCAGGAAGCCTACATTGCCTCAACTGTTGAGAAACCTGGAACGTATATCGATAAATACATGTACCGAATCCGGCATGGCGTTGACCTGAGTCGATTTAAATCTGCTTGGGAGGCGACAGTCGCAACGTGCCTAAATTTGCGAACGAGAATTATTAATTTCGATGGATCTTTGATGCAAGTTGTGATCAAGGAGAATGCCTGCTGGGAAGTGACGCTCGACTTCGATGCCGTGGCTCCTGCAGACAGTGTCGCGATGCCAGAGATGACCTATGGCTCACGCCTTTGCCAATACAAAATCGCCAAGGACGATCAAAATCAAAAATATTTCATCTTGATCATACATCGCGCCATATCTGATTCATGGACAATGCAGCTTGTTACGAACACACTGCAGCAGTTTTATGATTTTGAAAACTATTCTCCAGATTTGGAGTCGAATGCCCGGTTTGCGCAATATACCAAGGAGATCGATGCCGAAGGAGCAGCAAAATATTGGCTGTTGCAGCTGAAGGATGCAATGCGATGCCCGTTCCCCCCGTGCAAGACCAAGACCGGCCAAGTCTTTAAGCCGAGAGGATATGTGAGAAAGGAAATTGAGTTTCTGGACTTCAATTCGGCTCCGACAGCACCTGAAACACTTTTACGTGCTGCATGGGCCATTGTTCTTGCACGTTATAGCGATGCGGAGGATGTCTGTTTTGGTACCGTCGTCAGCGGTCGCCATGCACTAGTGGAAAGACTAAACAGGGTTGTGGGACAAGTTTCCGCCATGCTTCCTATCAGAGCTCGCCCGCAGCAGGAGCTCACTGTGAAGGCCTTCTTGCAGCAAATAGAAAGAGATGCAGCAGAAATGGTCCCATACGAGCAGTTTGGCCTGCAAAGAATTCAGCAACTGAATTCCTGCGCAAGGGAGGTTTGTGAGTTTTCCAGTGTGCTTGTTACGGAAACATCACTCGTTCCTGGACCTTCAAAGTTTGAAACAGACCTCATTTTGGAATTGCCAGCAAAGGAAATGTCATGGCAAGGCCAGCAACTTGCCAGCCTATCAGATTATGCACTTGAACTGCAAGTTGGCATACACGATACTCATATTGAGTTTAAGGCGAGTTATGATACGGCACTGCTGGTGGAGACCCAGATTATCGCCCTCTACAACCATTTTGATCGTGTGATCCGCCAGCTCATCTCATCCCCAGACGAAACGCTACTTTCTGATATTTCACTTGCAAGTCATTGGGACCTTCAGCAAGCAACTGCCTGGAATGGAGATGGTCCAACTGTTATTGATGACTGTATACACAATCTCATTGAAAGGCAGCAGCCTGATGCACCTGCAATCGACGCGTGGGACGGGAAGCTTACATACGGGGAACTCAACTCTATGGCCGATCGACTTGCGCGCCACCTTTCAAAGGATCTTGATGTTTTTTCGGGAGAGCTAATACACGTATGCTTTGAAAAGTCTGTATGGTTCTTTGTTGCATTTTTGGCCATCAACAAGGCAGGTGCTACTTGGATTCCGTTGGATCCATCACAACCACTCCAACGGCAGCAAGAGGTGGTAAACCAAACAAAGGCCAGGATTGCCCTAACATCTCCGAAACAAGTCGGTATATGCAAAAAACTTTGTCCAATTGTTGTCGAGGTAACGCCGGCTCTCGATCGAGCTTTGGCCGATGAAGAGGCGAAAATCGACCTGCAGCCTGTGACAGGCAAAGTTCCGACAAATAATGCAGCGTATATTTTATTTACCTCTGGAAGCACTGGGACACCCAAAGGGCTTGTCATCGAGCATAAATCTCTGTGTACAAGTCAAACTGCTATGGTGGCTCGGCTTGGCTTCACCCCTGAGGTACGCATGCTACAGTTCGCCTCCTACGTTTTTGACTCCTGTATTTGCGAGATTATTGGCACCTTGATCGCTGGAGGATGTGTGTGCGTGCCATCGGATGAGGTGAGGTGGAATGGCCTTGTGGGTTTCATCAACGAGACACGAATAAACTCTGCGTTGCTCACTCCATCATTTATTCGAACGATGAAGCCGGAAGAAGTTCCCGGCTTAAAACTGCTGATACTGGCATCAGAAGCTCTCAGTCAAGACAATCTAGACACATGGCTTGGTCATGTACGGCTCATTAACGGCTGGGGGCCAGCAGAAGTATGCGTATTCGGATCTCTGCACGAGTTGAGCCCTCATGTTGACGAGTCACCATTGACGATCGGTTTGCCAGTAGGCGGCTATTGCTGGATTGTTGATCGGAAAGATCATAATCGCCTAGCACCAATTGGGTGCATCGGTGAAATTGTTTTCCAAAGCCCCACCATATTACGGGAATATTTGTCCGACGAGAGGAGGAGTAAGGAGGCTATAATATCGCCTGTACCAGAATGGATGCCTCGGCGCGCAGAATGGAACCGGTTCTTTAAGACAGGAGATTTGGGTTTCTATAACCCAAATGGAACTTTACAGTTTGTTGGTCGAAAAGATACACAAATCAAAATTCGAGGTCTGCGTGTGGAGTTGGAAGAGGTAGAGTACAAGATACGAACAATGCAAGAGGCTATCAAGGAAGTCGCCGTAGATGTTGTGCAGATTGACGGAACCGCTAGGCTCGTTTCTTATCTATGCTTCAGTGGGGAGATGAGGCGGATGGATAAAAGCAATAGCTTGCGAGGTGGCGAGGAAGACATATTCCTCCCACTTTCCGAAACGACTGAGACTCAGGTACGAGAGCTGGCGGCAGAGCTAGGAGCGAAGTTGCCTAGCTATATGGTGCCAACAATACATATTCCGTGTCGGTACATGCCATATTCAACAAAGCTGGATCGCAAAAGATTGAGAAAATTGACGACAGAATTGAGCAAGCAGAGTTTGGAGAAGTACTCGCTTGTCGACTCCAACAAACGAGCTCCAGAAACTCTGATGGAAATTCAGATACAGCAGCTTTGGTCCTCCATTCTCAACATACCACCAGAATCAATTGGAAACGACGACAATTTCCTGCGAATCGGAGGCGACTCAATTGGTGCAATACGTCTTGTATCCCTGGCACGCAGCCGTGGCATAAGTTTGAACGTGGCCGCTATATTTGAAGACGCTCGGCTGTCAAGCCTTGCTTCAGTTGCCTTGTCTACGAACGGTACTACCGCAATGACCGAAGTACCGCTTCCCTTCAGTCTTCTTCCGGAGGGCCGCTGTGCGGATCTCTTAAGTCAAGCACGCCTACAATGTGGCTTGTTTGACGATCAGAGTATCGAGGATGCCTATCCCTGTACACCATTGCAGGAAGGCCTCATGGCGCTCGCTATCAAAGAGCCGGGCTCTTACATGATAAAGTGGATGTACAAACTATCAAAACAAACAGACGTCGGAAAATTCAAGCATGCCTGGGAACAGACGGTGGCTCTTTGTGTCAACCTACGCACTCGTATTGTCCTGGCAGAAGGGTGCTCCTTGCAAATCGTCCTCAAAGATGACGTAGAGTGGGAGACCTGGGGGTCCTCGTCTGAAGGCAACGGGGTATGTTCAATTGCCAAAGAAGCTAGTAGCATAGAAATGAAGCCAGGATCGCGGCTATTTCGCTATTCGCTAACACAAGTGGAGGATGGGCATTGGTATTTTACGCTTGTCGCGCACCACGCTGTGTTTGATGGCTGGAGTCTCGGCATTGCCATGGAACAGCTTCAGCGGCTGTACGAAGGTTGTACCGAAATGACAATAGAACCTTACTCGCGATTCATCCAGTACCTTACAGGACTGCATTCAGAGTCTAGCAGCCGTTACTGGAGAGAACAGCTTGAAAATGCTGAAAGGTTGACTTTTCCACCTTCTAACCACCAGCCCATCGTCCATAATGCGGGCAGACCGAGACACAATGCAGAAGCTCAGACAAACCGATCTCGACTGACAAAGATCATTCAGATGACCCAGTCTACCTCGTCAATGTCAGTAACCAAGGCCACTGTCCTACGGGCGGCGTGGGCGATTGTACTAGCGCGGTATTGCGACACCGCAGACGTCTGCTTTGGCATCTCGGTTTCGGGTCGTCATGCACCAGTACCGGGACTTGAAAGCATGTCTGGACCATCGGTCGCCACGGTTCCCGTCCGCGTGCGCCTGGATACTGAACAGCGCGTCGCTGACTTCCTGCTTGACGTACAGACACACGCATCTGGCATGATACTCCACGAACAGTTCGGGCTACAGAACATAATCAAGCTTAGTGAACATGCCAGAGCTGCCTGTGACTTTTCTCACCTTCTTGTTATCCAGCCAGCCGAGATTCTTTCAGGTCTCCGTCCCGCAGATCTGCTCATGACACCAGCTGAGACGAAGGGTCTGTCAACTGCCGATGAGCTTATGGGCGAGTACTTCGGCTATCCTCTCGTTGTTCAAGCACTTTTGGGGGACACCAATGTAGAATTTTCTGCTACATTCGACCCTGGGGTACTAGAGGAGACACAGGTAGCGACTTTATCTCACCATTTTGATCGGGTAGTGCAGCAGCTGCTCTCACCGGGCGATTTGCAGTTGCGCGACACCTCACTAACAGGTCCGTGGGATGTGCAGCAAGCCATATCCTTTAATGGAACTGAGCCAGAGTTTATCGACGACTGTATACATGATATAATTGAGAGGCGGGCACGGCAACAACCAGACGCGCCTGCTATTTTCGCGTGGGATGGTGAACTAACATATTCCGAGTTTAATGACTCAGCAAACCGCCTAGCTTTCCATCTGACACATAACGGCGTGCAACTTGGAGATTTGGTTCCCATCTGCTTTGAAAAATCGCTATGGTTCTATGTATCAGTGCTGGCTATCAGCAAGGCTGGCGGGGCTTGGGTGCCTCTAGATCCAGGCCATCCAAGCCAAAGACATCAAGAAATAATACGCCAAACAAATTCAAGACACATTCTGGTCTCGCAAACACATGCCCCAAAATTCTCAGGCCTGGATCTACGGATTATTGAAGTTTCGAGCGCCCTCGACAAGATCCTGATTGCCGACACTGTCGCGAATGTACCTCGATCTACTTGTAAAGTGACGGCTGTTGATGTGGCATATGTTCTGTTTACATCTGGTACGACGGGTACGCCCAAAGGAGTTGTTATTGAGCATGGATCACTATGCACTACCCACACTGCTGTCGCCAAGTGGCTCGGCATGACAGCAGAAGTGCGCATGCTACAATTCTCTTCCTACGTCTTTGATGTATGGGTTTTTGAGTCCATGTGCTCCCTAATTTCTGGGGCCTGTCTTTGTGTGCCATCCGAAACAGCTCGTTTGACAGGGCTGGAAGACTTCATCAACACTGCTGGAGTGACATGGGCTGACTTGACGCCGACATTCGTCAGAACCCTGGATCCAAGCAAAGTAAAGAGTTTAGAGCTTCTCGTCATCGGAGGCGAGCCGGCGGGACAAGACCTTTTACAAAATTGGGTTGGCAAGGTTCGATTGGTCAACGCCTGGGGTCCAGCAGAAACATGTGTCATCAGCACCCTCCACGAATACAGCTCGGCAGATGAGTCACCGATGACAATAGGACGACCGATTGGTGGATTCTGCTGGATTGTCGATGCGGATGATAATACTCGTTTAGCCCCAATTGGGTGTGTGGGCGAGATTGTGGTTCATGGCCCTGCGCTCCTGCGCGAGTATCTGTCAGATCCGAAAAAGACTATGGATGCAATTATAACGCCGGTGCCAACATGGGCACCACTGCGTGCAGAGTCAAAATACAGCCGGTTCTATAAGACTGGCGACCTTGCATTCTACAATCCGGACGGCACGATACGCTTTCTTGGTCGGAAGGACACACAGGTGAAGATCCGAGGTCAAAGGGTCGAGCTTGTAGAGATTGAGTATAATATTCAGTCACTACTACCAGATATTAAGCAAGTTGCTGTCGATGTCCTACAGACAGAGACGAGCACCAGTCTCGTTGCCTACCTCTGCTCTAGTCAGGAGACTAGAGCGACGGTTGGCGCTGGAAAGAACTCCGGCACTGACGAAATGGCGTTAGATAATCTCAACAGCTTGTTCCTACCACTAGTTGATGAAGTGGCAAGACAGATGCGTGGACTAGCTGGCGAGTTAGCTGAGAGATTGCCCTCCTACATGGTACCCAAGGTGTTTATACCATGTCGGTACATGCCCTACATCACATCAACGAAACTGGACAGAGCCAAGCTACGACAAGAAACTCTGGCACTTTCTAGTAATAGTCTCGCCAACTATTCGCTTTTAGACTCTGAGAAGAAGCAACCGCCAGAAACAGAGGCTGAGGTACAAATGCAGCAACTATGGGCACTTGTCCTCGGAGTGCCAGCAGAAACCATCGGGCGGGACGATAGCTTTTTGCAGCTGGGTGGTGACTCAATCAGTGCAATTCGGTTGGTTTCACTGGCTCGTCGCCAGGGAATTTTTCTGACAGTGCTGTCTATCTTCAAAGACGCGCGCTTGTCTCGACTGGCTGAGATCGCTGCGGAATGTACTGACTAGCACTACTCCTGAAAGCTAATGATGCAAGAGATAGACCGATGCTAAATGCCAGAATTCTTAGTAGCTTGATATGCACTGTTTTTTTGTGTTTCAGTTTTTCTTTTTGCCAAACCTGCCGATAAGTCTCTGTGCATAAAAGAATTGCTTCGTTTTGGGGCACATAAGAGCCTGTCGAATGTTGTGATCGGTCGGATTTACCCGTAGGCTTCAAACTCCAATTAGCTGCCTATCTTGGTGTATATGGCTTTTTCCAGACCGGAATATGCTTGTGTGAGTATTTGACTTGTCCTGTGTATATGCCACAGGACTGTAATCTCGGCTGAAGAGTGCATTACTGTCCGCTCAGCCTTACGTCAGTTTCTGAGTCGTCGTAATGCATGCAGCAGCCTTTGTAGTGCCGATGTGGGGAGAGGGGCGGAGAAAAAAGGGCACGAGGAGTTTGGTGTAATTTATTACGTGATAATTGAGGGGTTCTATAAATCGATTGAATCATTTCAAGAAACAAGTGTCATGGTCCTGCAAAACGACCTTTAACTACACTATCGGGCTCTCAACATGACCAAGACCGATCTCCTTCTTACGGATTTTAAATGTCTAAGCTTTGACTGCTACGGAACTCTCGTCGATTGGGAGGGCGGTATTTATAAAGCTTTGGCTCCATTGTACGAGCAGCTACCAGACGAACATCCTCTCCGAAATGATCGTCTCACGCTCCTTCGATCTTTCATAACAACGGAGGGTCTTGTACAGACCGAAAATCCCACAGCGTTATATAGACAAATTTTAAGTGAGAGCTACGGACGTTTGGCAGACGACTTGGGCGTCAGAGCGTCAGATGAAGACAAGAAAAGATTCAGCCTCGGCGTTGGGAACTGGCCCATCTATCCAGACACATTGGAAGCCTTGAAAAAACTTCAAAGGAAGTTTAAGCTTGTTATCTTGTCGAACGTTGACAATGATAATTTTGAGCAGACGCTAAAGCGGCAATTTCAAGGTATCAAGTTTGATGCTATCTACACAGCGGAGAATATTGGATCGTATAAGCCCTCTGCTCATAATTTTGAGTACCTTATTGCACAATGCCAGGCAGATTTGGGGATCACAGCGGATAAAATTATTCACGTTGCGCAAGCGCTTCCACACGACCATGTTCCGGCGACTGCTGCCGGACTTACCACAGCATGGATTGAGCGGGGTGAGGATGTGCCTAGCGCAATGGGCGGTAAGCTTGATGATTTCAAAGGCAGCGTCTCATTTTCGTGGCGCTTTAAGAACTTAGGAGAAATGGCCGAAGTAGCAGCTTTAAGCGAGAAAAACTAAAGTGACGTAGCCAGCAACTTCCTAACTAGGAAAGATAGGCGGGTCACATAACTACTTGGTATAACTAGTAATGATTAGTATGATTACATGTGCAAGCACCCACAACTTCGTAGTGCTCGAGTCAGCTAACTTAAGCTGCCTCCTGTTCTGGCGTGATGTGCTGATAGCTTTGGAGACTGTTCGTCCGGGGCACCACCGGAAACCCATTGTTTTGCCACTGTATATTAAAAAAATAATAATTTAGTAATGGAGAGGCTCCGTTTTACAAGCCATATTGATCCAAATGCAACTTACACGTTAAGCCATCGTTACCATTCCCTACTAGTAAAGCCCAAGGCTGTATAAATCATTCAACTAGATCTAGTACATCCTGTCGGCGAATTACTATCATCACCCTCTAGCGCATGCGGGCGGGCGTGGCATGGCACGTGTACCAAGTACAGTGGGTCAAAAGTAATTCCGCTCGAAGCAAATTTAAGCTAAGTACCACTACCTACACCTAT